>PVJO010024602.1:0-24106 GCA_004026905.1 Hystrix cristata | reverse complement strand
TAGGGCTGGCACTGTAGCTCAGTTGTAGAATATTTGCCTGGAATGCTTGAGGCCCTGGGTCCAATCCCCAACATCACAAATGATGATGATGATGATGATGATGATGATAACTTTAGATACAAAGATCCTGTTTTTTAAGGAAAGGAATGACGTAGTCCAGCACCTTTTATAAATGGGTGAATAAATCTTTCAAACTTGGGTGTTCATTTAGAAAGCCCATTTGACTCTCAAACTAGGTTATGTTCTTCAGCTAGCTATTATCAGTATAAAAGTGGTATTTCACTCTCCTTCTATTTTATGTTATTTCTTAATATTTTAAGAACTTTGTTAAGAAACATGGACATTACTTAGGGGATTTCTTTAAAATCTTACAAATCTACACCTAAGAAATTTCATTTATTTCTTCTAAACATTTTTTCTGATTATAGTTCTTTGTATGATATCAAATACCAGAAAATCTCATTGACTTATTATCTATCATAATGGTCTCTGATGCATGAGGAGATTGATAAAACAAGAGACACTTCAGAAATGCATACCCTGGATGATGGAAACTTCCTAGATATATGTGTGTGTGTATATGTGTGTGTATATGATGTATATAACATACATCATATATATATAAACACATCATATATATATAAATACATGATGGCATTCACGACTCTTAATCCAAAATCATGACCTACTTTTTCTCATTTGAAAAAAAAATCCATTTGTAATACCATATCTGTTATCAGAGGTATTAGTGTCCTGCTAAATATTGAAGTTAAAAGAAAAGCAAAATGAAAACATTAATAACAAGGGCAAGGCATATAGCTCAATGATACAGCACTTGCTTAGCAAGAACAAGGCCCTGGTTTCATTCAATTCACAGCACCCTCCCCCCCGAAAAAAAAAAACCCTGGCATAAACATTATTCCTTTAATAAAAATCCTCCCCAAAGGTCACACAGTATAGTTTCAAAAAGAAAAAAGAAACTCAACAAATACATCTTGTTTATCTACACAGAATCCAGTAAGAATTGAATTACCAAGGGTATGCATATCAAAGAAACCAGGTTATATTCTGAAAACCAAGAAAAGCATAAATAATTTCCTACAAAATAAATAAAAAAATAATGCCTTATTCTACTCAAAGCTAACATACCTTTAAAGGACATATATGAGTTGGAATAGATAAATTTCAGTGGCTTCTAAATATTCTAATGTCTTTGATTTTAGAGATTCAGAAATTGAATTCAGACTTGATAAACCTCGCTGTAGTTAAGCTGGTCTCTTCACTCACACTAAAAGCATGCTTTACATGGCAAAGTGTATGCCTCGGCCACACAGGGCTCCTTTCTGTGGCTACCAATCCTGTAGACCCCATGTCCAACCCATAACTGTCAAATGCCCTCTCCCAAAGCCCAACATTCTTCAACTGCAACTTTAACTAAAAGAACCCATATGAACCTTAAAATAGATCACTTTTATTATTGTTATGTGGTTTTTAACTTTCATCTTATTTTTCCTACCTGGAAAGCAAGTTACTGGAAAGTGGTTACATAAGCAGACATTTGCAGGATGAACGAAGGAACAGAGACTTAAATGGGTAAAATGTTATTAGAATTAGATGAGAAAGAACATGTGAGAGGCCTTTGTAAATTGTCAAAAACCTAACAAGTGTAAGTGACTCTTCTCAACCCCTTAAAAGTAGTAGGTATGGGCTGGGGATTTAGCTCAGTGATTAGAGTGCTTGCCTTGCAAGCACAAGGCCCTGAGTTCGATCCTCGGCACCACACACACACACAAAAAAAGTACTAGGTATGTTCCATATTTGTTGAAGATAATAATGAAAGGAACAATGATAACAAAATGCAGGACACAATACCAAAAAAAAAGCACAAGAGTCACTAGAAATATCAGTTAGAGAAAGATTAAGCTATAAAAGGAGAGATTGGAAAATAACAGTTTCACTTGTTCTAAACCTCTGCCAGTTACAAAAAGATGACTGCTGACTGACATAGTGCATTACAGCTAAATAAAAAGTAAAATTTGTGGGGCTGGGGATTTAGCTCAGTGGTTAGAGTGCTTGCCTTGCAAGCACAAGGCCCTGAGTTCTGATACCCGGCACCAACAAAAAGTAAAATTTGAACAGAAATATGAAAAAGAGACTTTCCTCCCTACCTCAGTCCCTAACCAAAATTTGACCAGAGGAACCTCATATTCTCTTCCATTTTATCAAGTGTCATATAGACCGCATTTGATAGGATTTCTTTGCACATCAGATGTCTAAATCTACCTTACAAAATGCTATGGTACAAATATGTCCTGTAAAAAATGTGTGTTGGAGGGGCTGGGAATTTAGCTCAGTGGTTAGAGTGCTTGCCTTGCAAGCGCAAGGCCCTGAGTTCGATCCCCAGCACCAAAAAAAAAAAAAAAAAAAAAATGTGTTGGAAACTTAATCTTAAACGGTGTTCGAAGGTGAAAGCCTGTGCCGTGAAGGGATTAAAGCCATTATCACAGGAATTAGTGGGTTATAAAAGGCTGAATTTGAGCCCCTTCTTTCTCTCACTCTGTCTTTACCCTCCTATCACGGAATGATGGTATGCCTTACCCCTTGATCTTGGGCTTCCCGTTCTCCAGAATCATAAGCCAAGAACTTTTTATTTGTTGTTGACTACACAGACTAAGATATTCTGTTACAGAAGCACAAAGTGGCTCAGATACTAAATTACAAATAAAGAGCATCAGCCCAATGAAAACACACTTGAAAATAAAGCTATCCTAACCCAAAGTAAAGGCCATGGCTAAAGATCAAGGTCTGTGAGTCTCACCTCTCTGAAATATACTTGTGTTTTTTCTGTGTTCTGGTTGACAAACAAAACTCACCTTTCCTCACATGCCTGTCTATCTATAATCAAGTAACCTGAGAGCTGCTGTCATGAACATTAGGAGCACGTTGCTCAGTCCTGAGTACAGCACTGACTGGGCTAGATCCTCTCTCTCCACCACGCATTATATTTACAGGGTCATCTCAGCCAGGAGCAGCCAGCTGCCAGGCAGCAGAGAAAATGCTGAATAATGATGGATGGCTGGCATGAAAGGGAAACTAACAATGGCATTACAAGTAGCATACACAATGTGAAAGGAGGAAAGAAATGTCCTGGTCATATTTCTTGTTTTCTTTAACAATGAGGAGAATCACTTGGCAGGCTCTCCCAGATGACTGGCAACAAGCACCAAGGCCACCTGATGACACTGGGTATGACAGCATTTCAGAGCTTGCAGGCTAGTGCATTCCTTTAGAATTCATTCATTTTTAAGACATTAGCTTCCCATTTACTTATTCCTTGATTCTCCCCAACTAGGGCTTACTGTCACTGATAATTAATACCGTCATCTTAATAAAACAGAAACAGAAAACCAATGTCTCAGAAAGAAATGGGAACAAATGTTCTCACTGAAATGATTATGGCACAGCAGAAAGAATCAATACAATTTTGTGGTCCCAGATCTGCTATTATTAGTAGTGTAAATGTGATACAATTGTTTAAATTCTCTGAGCTTCAACTTTCCCAATTATATAAGGATTGCGATAAACTCTCAAAGACTTGTGGTGATGTTTAAGTAATACAGTATGCACAAGGACATTCAGTAGGGTGTTCAGTAGCCAGTACATCTCAAATAAATGGTTTTCACTTTTCTTCAGAATTATCAATTAAAGATCTAACTGCCCCCCCCACGCACACACCATCACTGGCACAGTAACAGAAAAAAAAAAGGTCCAAATTTTTAAAAGTTATTCTTGTTAGCTTAGGCAACACAGTACTAGTCAATGTTACTAGTAAGACCAATTTGATAACAAATGAATGAAACATGTCTGGGTTATTTTTTAGGCAACAGGGGTTCAGGGTTTAGCTCCGTGAGAGAGCACTGGCCTACCAAGTGCAGGCCCTGAGTTTGATCCCCAACAACAAACAAACAAACAAACGAATGAATGAATGAATGAATGAATGATTTGTAGGCAATATTATTACAGTGACAGACTTAGAAAATTGCTGGGAACATTTGACAGAGTGAAATAAGTCTTTCTTTACTCTTAGTTTATCAATTAAAAAGAATCAATATCAAATGTACAGACATTAACATTATGAATACCCTGTGCCAAGCACTGTAATTAAGTGAAAATAGTAGAGTTTGATGGTGACTTTTATTAAGCTACAGAAAGCAGCATACTCCTTCTGACATTTCTAACATGTCCCTATTTAAAATTGGCTACCCATATAGAAAAGAACCATAGTGAAGGTGAATTCTTTGACAAAAGTATTTTACTCAGAAATATACAAAAAATGCATACAA
Organism: Hystrix cristata; assembly: GCA_004026905.1. Taxonomy (NCBI): domain Eukaryota; kingdom Metazoa; phylum Chordata; class Mammalia; order Rodentia; family Hystricidae; genus Hystrix; species Hystrix cristata. Next base: position 19,763 of record PVJO010024602.1, on the reverse strand, counting down.
TACAAAGAATAGGAAATGTCTGATTGCATCAATAAATATGGTCTATAATTGATCTAGGAGCCAGTTGAATGGTCTAAGAGTTCCCTGAATTTTCAGCTGCCACCTTGCCAGTTTGGATTAAGTTCTTTATTATGTGCCTATTTCTAAAGCATAAACTATCATTATGATTTACTGCTGTTGCTACAACCACCATTCTAAACTTGGATCAAGGGTCTAGGCATAAGTCTAGGGTTTGGTGCTAATTCAAGTAGAAAATAAATTCAAAACACTTATCCTTACTCTTAAGTATATTACTATTAAAGTCAAGAAAATCAAGGTGGTATTGTTTTACTGTTTTTCCTTGAAAGAAAAGCCAGTCGACAAGCCCCTTCATGAAAGGATCCTCTTCTGGACTTAACTCATACCTAGAATATAATTATTAACAATATCATTTTGCTCATTTAAGTACCCTTGTGCCTGGAATAGTTTCTAGCACATAAGAAGCAGTTAGTAAATATTTGCTGAATGACTACAAGGCAAACAAATGAACAAATAAAATAACAAAGAATGTCTTTTCACCAAGTAAATTCTAACTATACACCATGGAGGAATCAATAGTTGTGTTTTTACATGAAGTATGTCCTATGAGGAATCCAGGTTTTATTAAAGGGCTGAAATAGAAGATAGATAAAAGTATATATATGGAAGAAAATCTGCCAAATAGAAATAAGCAAGTTATTCCCATGATAAGTGAAGTAAATACCTTGCCAAGGTTTCATTGCTGAATTATAGTTAATTCTTTGTTAGCTCTACAACTATACTACAATAATTAGGACAGATGCCTAGTATTACAAAGGGTATGTAGAAAGAAGGGAAAAGGAACTCATTTTCATCAAATACCTACTAGGAAATTAATACTGTGCTGGATACCTTATTTAAATTAACTCACTTGATCCTAATGAAACCATAAACTATTACTCTCTAACACAGATGAAGAAATGGAGTCTTGATGCTGAGAAGGGAGGTGAAATGTCTTACTCAAGGCCACACACAGGGCATGGTCAATATTCAAACTTCAGTCTGTCTTCTCCAAGAAACAATTTTGTCAACCCTGTTATTTAATATCATTTTACCTTCCCAAGGAACTCAGAAATTAAGTAAGATGATACAGAGGACAGTGATACAGAAAAATTACAAAATAGCACTAAACCCTAATCTTGTGGTAGTAGGACACATAAAATGCATTTCCAGAGAATCAACACTAAATACAGCCGGTTGCTTTTTCAAGCCACTATAGAAAAAGCCTCTTTAATTAAAAGCCAGAAGTGCAGATCAGGAGAAACCATCACATCTCTACATAAAACTATCAGACAAGCAGTATTTCTGGGGAAACACACTTAATGGTCCAACTGAGACAAAAAATGATACTTTCCACCCCAATACAGTCCCAGCAGCAAGAAGTAGAGCTCTGCATCTCTTGTGTCTTCTGAGGAGCCAATGGTAGGCATGATGAGCTCTCCTCCCTTCACCCCCAAACTCCCTGTAAGGGATCTTGGAGGCTCTGGAATAGAAGGTAGGCAGACCAGAAAGGGTTGGGACCTTCTGGGAGGGAATTTTGGAGAGTTTGCCTCTCTTGATCGCAGAAACACTGATAAAGACCCATGTTTTTGTTACTCATTAAAAAGAGAAAAAAAAAATTCAACAGTTTCCCTTGCTTTGTTTTACTATGATTATGGGCCATTTCCACCTTTATAATTACCTGAAGCCCCACACACTATCTGATACTTCCTTGGTTACACACAAAAAGCATGGAGTCTGTCATGGTTTGTGTCTAGATGTCCCCCCAAAGCCTCATGTGGCAAGAGATAGCTAGATCTAGAGTGTGTGATTACTAAATTGATCCATTGATCGGTTTGGCATTGTTCTGCTGGGATCAAGGATGTGAGACTGAGATTGGGTGTGGGAGTGCGGGCCGCCCTGGGGGCAGGTAGCCTAGATAAAAGATACAGGAAGAAGCTAACTAGCTGCTTGTTTGCATTGCTTATTTGCATACATTCCTTACATTTTCCTCACTTTACTTTGCGGCCGGTGGGCTGCCGGTCTGCCACGCCGGCCCGCCCTGCCTCAGACCCAACGGACTATAGACTGAAACCTCTGCAGACTGTGAGCTAATAAACCTTTCTTCCCCTAACTTTGGGTGTCGAATATTCTGTCCCAACAACGAGAGAAAAGTAACTAAAACAGAGTCTCACAAAGTCAGCTTATAGTTATTAATTATAACAACAAGGAAAAGAGGGACAATAGGGAAAAACACAGTTTGAAAGTCTCAAAAGTTGTATAACAAAATGAGCAGTCCTAATAATGAAAATGAATACAGTGGCAAGCTGGCCGGTCTACCTTCCTCCATCTTTTTCTCCCTCCCTCCCTTCCTCTCTTCCTCCCTAGCTCTCTTCCTTCTGTTTTAAAATCTGACTCTATTTCTGGTCCCCACTATACTCTGTAGCATCATGAGCATGAATCTTGGATTAAAACTCATGAAATACATTTCCCCCTCCGGCTACACCACATACTCGTAACTTAATACAGACATGAAAGCCCTGTGAGAAAAACAAGTAATACTGGTGGGTTCTTTGGTACCCAAAAGTTACAATGAAGTATGGATGACATGTATCGCTCAGGATGTCATTCTTCCCTTTTATTGGCACTGATAGTCATAGCTAAGAATCCTTTTTGTGGTACATGCAGCCACAACAATTGCTGCTGGTTGAAACTTGTCATCTATGTTACTGAGAAAAACCATGTCTCCTGCTCTATATTCTTCCTTTATATTCTGAAACAATACAAAACGATCAAATAAACAAAAACAATGTTTTCGTGGGCATTTTGTCAGTGCCTTAACTAAACAGGATGGGGGTGGTGCAAAGAACAAAAGAATGATTCCTGAAAACTAAGTAAATGTACGCTTAATTTCTTTTATGGTGTGAAGGCTCCAGATGAACAGTGATGAACTCAACTAACCTTTCAAGGAATGGCAGAAAAAATATTGATGAAGAATTCCTTTTTAATCTTTGTCTGCCACCAAGACCCCAGCTGAGATGAAATATCTGGAAATTATAGTACCATTAATTACAAAATATTCTAGAGCAGAAGTAAGAGTGGAAAAGAGAGACTCGGAGCCAGAGACAGGAATTGATCTGCCAGTTATGATACAGAAAAACAAGAAATGAAGATTTTGGTAAGAGAGAAATTCAAGATATTAACTATGGATGGATGGAGCCTTGATTGGAAAAGACAATAGGTTAGAAAGGGCTTGCCCCAAGAACATGGAGGAAGCTGACACTTGATCTCTACAAGGTAAGTGTATTTATGGCTGGAATCAAAGGAAGGAAGACTTCACAGGATGGGAGGCTGAGCCTTGACCTCTGGAACTACATCCTTACTTTCCCAGTCATCACAACAATAGGATTCCATCCTCTGAATTAGAATTGGAGAAGGGGAGGAGTAAGTTTGATGTTTGTTACTTAAAGAATTACGCAGCAGCACACTTTGGGGGTAATGGTCAAACAAACAGAGGAAAAAAAAAAGTTCCTTTAAGTTCATCTTAAAATCACTCACAGATATAAGGCATAACGAAGAAAAACACAATTGAAATTAGGGACTACACAGTGATGGATTATTGTAAAAATAATATATATTACATGGTTTTTTTAATAAAAAGAACACTATATAGGGTGTGTGTGTAGTAGCTTATATCTGTTGGAAATATCCATATGGAGCAGATTGCTAGAAAGTAAACAACTCATCTGAGTTTTATTTCAAGAAAGAGTATTTCTCCTAGATTTTTGCTTATAGACCGTGAGATGATTCTTATTTTAAAAAATCATGTACTTTTTAGTTTAAGAATTAAACACATTCTAAATATCAAGTACATTAATAACACTCTGGTATTTATTTTGGGCTAGTTGCTTGATTTAAAAGGAGGGGGGACAACATACACAGTTCTTTTATTATTTTACTAGGAATAAGCCACAAGAAGTTTGGGAAGACAAGATTATATGGGAACAAAGAAAAATGAAGCAACAAATTTTAAAGTTAATAATAGGTATCTAGAATCATCAGTAAATGTGTTCACCTATAACTCTTCTATGTTCATATGTCAAGGAAGGACCCATTAGTAGGAGTACCAGTATTTCTGTAACAGAGTTGAAAATGGCATGCTCTACGAAGAGCAAAATGTGTAAGACACAAGCCAATTACTAAAGGATCCACAGTCTCTGCATGCATATTTTTAAATTGTTGATCAGTAAGGCACAAGGGAACTTTAACTGACCATTTTTGAGGAGCATTCTCATCTTAGTGACATTATTCTCCAACTCACTTTATTTTAAGGCTACACAAGGGTATTACATTGATCCTTTCTTCTTTTCTTTAGTTTTAATAAAATACATTTTAGTGACTAGGTGACAAGGTCAAGCTCACAGTTCTCATATATGTAGCTGGGATTCCCTATGTTACTTATCATATGTTTGGTTTCTTTCCAATAGCATATTTTAAATGGTCTTCCATATATTAGTACTTCATTTCATGCATTTTTTATATTTAGATTCAGAGATGTACTTATATGTAAGTATTCCCAAAGTTAGAAAGGAACGATGTTGAAGGCATCAACATGACAGTTACAAAGTATAATAAGCCAAAATGACTAAAAGAAGTAGGGAAAATGAAAGGCTTTCTAAACACAAATTTAAGTCAAGATACAAGTTGCAAAACACACGTGACATTGAGCTTACTGACAAAGGTAATAAGCGCTGCCATCCAAACAGAAACAGCATTATTTCATGGCTCATTGGAAGCATGTGGATTTCAGGTGGCTTTAAATAACTTTACCAGCAAACCCATAGTCACTGTTCAGGTTTCATTAGTACCAGTCAAGTTTTCAAGTTTCCAGGCATTGTACACAGCAACTCTTACAATATTCTCATGGAATTCAAAATCAGTCTTCTAAGCCAGGTAAAGATGAACCATGACATGATCAACAATCAAAATAAGAAATGGTGGAGATGTTTTTTCTTTTCATACATACAGAATAATACAGGAATCTATATACCATATATTCAATGAATAATTAATAAAAATAAATATTTTACAATCTACCCAAACTGTCCACTCTGCAGTTATCTAATGTTCAATAATCCTTTTACCCAGTGGAGTACTATGCAGTAAGTCCTCAATTATGAACATTTGCGTTGTAAACTTTCACAAATATGAACATCCGTAGATGCAAACAATGAGGAAGTAGCACGTGTGTCTGCTGACATTGTCACAGTTGTGCTGCTGTGTGCTTACTGTACAGCTGACGGCATAGAGTAGTACAGTACCCAGCCAGAGCCCAGGATGTCCAGAAGCAAGAGAAAAAGCAGTGGTGATGTGGAGGGGAGTGCTAGGAAGTCCAAACCAATAACCACGGAAACGAAAGTGAAGATAATTGAGAGATTGGACCTAGGTGAAAAGATGGTAGACATCACTCATTCTTATAACAAGAATTGTTCAACCACTGGCATAATCCTAAAGAACAAGTCATGGAACATGTAGTTTTTTATGCTTTATATTGTATATTTGTGTCAAAGGTGTATAAGACTCACATTTTTGGCAACAAATCCAACTTAGGAACATTTCCTCGGAACAGAACTTGTTTGTAAAGCGGGGACTTACCTTACTAATAGAAAAAAATACAGCCCCCTCACACTTATCTACAATAGCCATAGAAAAAACGTTTTCCATGTTTGAATCTTGACCACTGTCCCTCACTAAAGGCAGTAAGTTAAAACTCAGCCATCCACAAAAGCAATTTTTTCAATCTTCTCCACATTTGTCTGGCACACTTACACTTATCTTAGATTTTTTTTTATTTTCTATTTCATGAGTCATGACTGTTCTAAAGGTCATACCTAAGCTTTATTATTTTACATTTTACATTTTATTTGATCCTCAAATTCCAATTCTAGGATTCACTCAAAACCTGAAAAATGTCATAATGTGGGAGAACTTAACATTTGACAACAAACATATATTCACCAGAGAATCATATATTAAGCTAACTAAAACACTTAAAATGCAATACAGAGCTGAGTATTTAGATAAACCTAAATACTGAACGGAGCGGAGAGGAATGGGAAAAAAAGAAGCAACAAGATATATCATGTACAGGTACAAATCCCCTGTGATGCATGTTATCACTATGTACATCTAAAATGTACAATTAAAATAAATTAAAAAAACATAAAGATAAACCTAAATATATAAAAATGCAAATATACACATATAACTGGAATATTATATAGCCAATTACTCTCTCTCTCTAAAAAAGGCAAGAAAAATATAAAAAGGAGAATCTGTTATGACAAAAGTTTATTAATTAAAATAATATTGTGAACTAGCCTGTATTGTCTGATAAATGCAACACTGAAAGTCCTTGCTGATCTGGGTCTTTTGTCTTTTACCTCTGCTAAATCCTGGCTCCTTTTACGTGTATGCATATACTGGGTATGTGTTTAATTGGTTCATATCCCATACAAATTTATCTGTACCCATTCTTTAGGGTCAGCTTTGAACATGGGTTCCATCAGAAAATATCTGCATCAGTTTATGTTACTCTACCAAAGGGAACTCAAATCCATTTTGAATTAACTACATTTACACATTCGAATTTTCTCACATAATCCAGAAGATGAATATTTTGAAAATTAGGAATTCCCTTGCGATCTTTTCTCCCTTCAGCTTGCTCCAGTAGTTTCTAGAGTTTTACAGTCTTTTCTAGAAGGTAGGGAGATTATAAGAAAGGAACAATATTCTTTAGCTGATCCATCCATCGTCTTTATGTGGAGTTGGGGTGTAGGGTACTTTCTGCAAGACTCTCCAGGTTGGGTAGGTCATGGGATCTGTTTCTATTTCTCTTGCCTTGAAAGTTCAATTGGGTTGTACAAATAACCGCAGGGTGAAAACTAGCCTTGGTAATACTTCCTCTAATATTTCCCTGCAGTCCTTGTTTTGTTAGGGTTTTTTGTTTTGTTTTGATTTTGATGCTGGGGATCGAACTCAGGGCCTTCTGCTTGCTAGGCTAGCACTCTAACCATTGTTAGGGTTTTACTTCTCAATAATCCTAACTTTCCTGCCAGCTGATCAAAGCAATTTAATGCATTTTTAAAGGTTTTATATAGCATTTTTATTTTTCATGGAAAGATCAATGAAAGTACCAGTCATAGTATAAAAGGCAGCTTAATTACTTGGCTGATGAATAGGCAGCTAGCAAGAGACAAGGCTTAAGATGGAGTCAGGGTGGTCAGTCTCACTGATAGGAGTTAAAGGAAGAATAGGCAGTAGGAGGGGCTGGGGATTTAGCTCAGGGTTTAGAGTTCTTGCCTACAAGCAAAAGGCCCTGAGTTCAAGCCCTAGCACATACCCAGACACACACATAGAGAATAGGCAGTAGGACTTTGACCTGGAAAGAAGTTCCACAGGTGAAATGGAATGCAACTTCTCCCTATAGCCAGGGCTGAGTTTCCAGTAATTTAAAAATGCAAATAACTGCTTTTCTTTTAAACTCAGTTTCCCATAACTAGTTTAAAGAGTCTGAGTCCCACTGTTCATTTTAAAGCCCCAAAGGTACTTGTGATAGGCGACCACTGGACAACTGAGCAAATTTCCGCATTCTGTTTATCCGTAAAAGAAGCTCCATAAAACAGACTCTTGACAGAACAGTCTATAAATTACTTCACTTTCAGAATTCAATTAGTCCAGTGAAAGTATCTTTGGGTTCTACTGAGATACCCCTACTATTGTTAGTCTATTTTTAATCGGTTCTCACAGTAAACATAAATAACCATTCTAACCAGTCCAAGAAAAATGATAAATAGGGCAAAATATAGTTCCTACCTTACATACTAACAATTAACATGATATAGGGAAATACAATGATATATAATGACATGTAATTTAACACAGGTTACAAAATCAGATATGAGAATAAAATTCTCTAACTTTGAGAGTAAATAAGCTTACAGCATTAAGTAAGCAGCTTCGTTTCTCTAAGTCTCTCACCTGTAAAGTAAGTGTGCTTTTGAGATACCGTTTCACCTGTCAGCTTTGATTTCCTAGATTATACAATTTTCTTTACAATGTATCTTACCCATTAGTTTTCTTTGTCTTTTCTGGTACTGTATAAAACAGTAAAGTAGTCTGATTCTCAATTAGAAGTTTATTCCAAGTATTATAATCATAGAAATACCATAGGCAATAATTCTATTGGGATTTTAAATGAGAATGAACTGTATTTTTTTGCTTTGGTATATCTGTGATGAATCGGGAAAAATAAGTGGTACAATTTTGTGCTGACATTTTTACATGATCTAATTACGATTATTTCATGTTTTTTTTCTTTTATAGGAAACATCTTCAATTCTGACAAGATTATTGCAAGAATTCTCCGATGCAGAGAAATAAAATACAAAAATCATGGTATCTGTGCAATTACAGTCTGAAATATTTTTTAAATTATTTATTCTGAAACAGGTATCTGAATTTTACACAAATCACCACAGTGACTGATTTTCAAGAAAGCCATTGTGAAGGAAATATATTTAGTAGTCAAACACAATTTCATTTTATCAATAATCTATAATCAGTAACTCAGCATATTTTTGCCTAGGAATGAGCTCATGGTAAAATAAACACAAAAAGTAGACATAATTAATGATCAAAAAGTTCATGTTATTGTTAGTATATTAAAAAGACACACTGAAAATTACAAAGCTGTTATAAATAATAGCAATTTTGCCTCACAAAAAGACAAAATTACTTCTCTTGAGTTTCAAAACCAATTTATATAAGTATAAGAAAATACAAGGGAAAAGTGTAAAGTTATAGTTGTTAGGTAGAGAAAATATGACATTGTTCTTTTATAAGTAGCTAGATATTAATAATACAAGAAAGAAGATTGGCAAAAATAACACATAATATAGAACTCCTAGTATTGGTATTCGATAAGTACTCCATTTGGCTGATCAAAAACAGTGACTCAATCACAGAACAAAGGAGCTACTTATCAGCAACCCTAAATACATCATAAAATTACTGCCAAAAACTTCTTCCTGGAATAGTACTTATCCTTTGTAATTCTTTAAAGATTGGTTATTCTGAGTTTTAAATGTTGTTTTTCAAAAGTCTAAAATAGAGACAAGGTTTGTATTAAAATAGAATGAACAAAAGACTTGCTTGTCAATTTAGCTCAGGAGGAAGCTGCCATGGGCTGAGGTTACCCACAAAAAGTCTTAGAAGACAGAATCCAGACAAACCAATTTAAGCCTAGAAACTAATGGTCCGTGGCACATAGCTTCAGTCAAACCTTTTTTTATCTCACCAGTCATGCACTACCCTAGCACGAGAGACCTAAGGAGAGATTAGAACAAAAAGGGAAGAAGCAGATTAAATTCAAATATACTTAAAAAGTGTTAATTAAGTACCAACCATGTTTAAGTAGTTTACAAGGTCTTGACAATAATACCAGCTTTGGTTTGCTCATGTCCAAAACCTTGGGCTCACCTTAATTCTTTTATTTGCCTCAGAACTCTTGTATTAGTCAGTTTTCTGTCACTATAACCAAATGGCTGACATACACAAGGCAAAGGAGTAAAGATTTATTTTGGTTCACAGTTTCAGAGGTTTTAGTCCAAGGTCAGCTGGCTCCATAGCTTTAGACTTATGGGAAGGCAGAAATAGCATGGTGGAAGGGTATGGCAGAGGAAGCCTGCTCAATTCACGGCAGTCAGGAAGCAGAGAGAAGGGGAAGAGCCAGAGAAGAGAGTGCCATGGACCAGGAACAGTTGCCAAAGTCATGCCATCATGACACACCTAGACACACCCAGAAGTTTGCTTTACTAATCTTCAAGACAATCAAGTTGACAATCAAGATTAACCATCACATCTATCATCCAATCCACAAGCAAACCCTGTCACTCTGGATTTTAGAACAATAAATTTCAGTACTTTTCATCACTCTCCCTACTACTATATTCCAGGTTACAACCATCTCTCTCCTGGACGACTGCTCTTCTGTCTCCCTGCTTCCCTCCTTGCCTTCTTGCAGTAGAATCTCAATGTAAATGCCAGAGCAACACTGTTGCAATACAAGTCTAATCTAATTACTTGCCTTTTCAGGATGCTCAAAGACTGCCCTTCTGGTTTAGATTAAAGGCAAATTCCTTATGGTGAACTTTAAGACTACGCTATCTGCGCCCTGTGCTTTTCTGAGTTCATCTCCTACTACTCCTTGCCTTTCTCATGCTGATCAGGTCACAAGCCCTTCTTGCTCTTTTGCAAACACACAATGTATGTGCTGGTCTCAGACTCTCTGTTCATCCTGCTTCCTCTGCCAGTACACACACTTTCCGCAGAACTGTGGGGCTCACCCTCTTACCTCCTTCAAGTCTTTACTCAACTCTCCTCAGCAAGCTCTTCTATGACATATGGGAATAAGAATAATATAAAATACATATAAATTCATTTAAGTATTAAATTCAATCGGTGGAAAGTATATATTTCAACAGAGCAACAACTAAATTTCCTGGAACAAAGTTCCAAAAATTAGCTATGATATGATTCTGTGACAAAGATGATACAGGGAATGCATACTGAAATAAAACATTTGCAAAAGTTCACAACTCAGGCACACATGTAAGAAACTGAAGCCACAAAGATATAAATGTCTGAGTAGCTTTTCCTCCAACAATCTATCCTGAGTGTTTTCTGATGTCATCTAATATTCCTTAAAAATGAATATTAAAGATTATAAATACCTTAGGGGAAAAAAACTGTAGGGGAGTACCAAACATTCATCATTCATGATTTGATCAGAAACCCTGCGATACGCCAAGCACTATGGTGGGTGCAAGGAAATAAGAAAATTCAAAATGACTAGGCTTTGACCTCCTGAAGTTGACCATATTGTCAATGAGGCTATTTACATAGTGTAAATGACATTAGTGATCATGTTAATAAATATGTAACTGCAAGCTGTCTTCTGCATTATGAAAGATCAGAGCAGTGTCAAGAGAGACTCTGATGCCCCAATAAGTACCCATAATCTCTATAGCATCTATTAGGGACTAATTTACTTGAGAATATCTCCCATTTCAGGAAGGAACATTTACACCGAGACCTGAAGGATGAGGAGAAGTTGGACTGTAGAATCAAGGAATGTGCGTGAGACACAAGAAAAACATGTGTGAAGCCCTGGGCACACTCATGACTCTGAAAAACGTTCGGTGTGGAAGACTAACAAGGAGGGAGGGTGAATGATGAGCAGAAGCAGGCACAGTCAGATTACATGGGGCCTTTCGGTCATAGAAAGGAAATAGATTCTTTCGTCATCCATACACTGGGAAACTAAGATTTATAACAGGGGAATGATAGGACTTGAAAATGTAAGAAAATCATGTCTTTAAAAACTCACAGTAATCTCTGATACATTGCTGCCCTTAATTTTTATCCTGACATAATGTTTTGCTTCAAAATCCTTCTCCTATCAGCTCTTAAGGAAAGTCTCTGAACTGCATCCTTCAAATCTCTCTACCAAGTAGCATGTAGGGTCTATAGTTTCTAGGACAACTATGAAACAAAGGTAAACTGACAAGACCCCTGGCTACTCTACCCAAAGTCCACCAACACTTCATTCCTATTTTACTGGCTGATCTCCTTGGGCAGTAACTATCTAGTCATTACTACTCTAGAATCCTTCTCATAATATTCCTTACTTCCTTGCTCCTGATTGTGACCCACTTTTCTGCAGTCTCCACTTCTCACAAATATCCCCTGGTTTTTTCCTGTGAACACAATTCTCCACTGGACTCTCTAGCGTTATTTCTTCTGTTAGGCAGAATTGGCAGTCTAGACTATGTGGTATTCCAAAGCATTTTTCAGACCACGGCACATACAGCGTTTCCTTAGTAATTAAAAAATAAACTCAATGCAGTAAAGTCCATTACTTTGTGCTGTGCCATGATATGCCACACTATCTTCTTTTGCTAACACTACTGATCTTGGCTCTGGATGCAGCATTTTTTCCCCTACATTTTTCCAGAATCTAGGTTGATGACACCAGCATTAATGTACATGGGCCCCTAAGGGCTTTGACATTTTCATCCCCAATGTCCTCCTTCATTTCACTTTAGCCACTGTGGTGGACACTGAGCAGCACCATGCAGTGTCTCCTTTAAGAAAGGGTTTGATTCAGCTGCAGTGAGTATAGACAGATACAGTATCCGATTCTCAGCAACTTCGGAATCAATCTTTCAGCAGGTCTCCTGACCGCAGACTGCACCCTACCAAGCAGGCGCAGATCCAGAGAGAGAGGAGGCAAGACACACAGTCCCAGGGATTTCAGTTCACGAAAGACAATTCTGAAGGGCAAGATCCACTCCACTGATTCTGCTCTGTTGGCCAAGATTTTAAAGAGCCTGCCTACCACCTGACTTTTCCCTCTGCTGATTCCCACTTCTGTCCCGTTGCTGTCATAGGTGGTGACTTTCAATAGATAACTTACACCTTTGTTTCTATTACAGTGACTGCTTCTGACATCAGCCACTTAGTCCTCCTCAATCCCAAACCACATCTTACTGATATCTATTACTGTTCCAACCACAAATTTCTTTGATCTCATTATAACTTCTGATCTACTGGGCCCTTTCCTTCCTCCCATTTTGTCATCTTTCTATTTTTCACTTCCTTCCTTCTTTAGCCAAGATCCCCTCATTTAGCACAATGTCAAGCATACTCTTGATATTTCACTATATCAGTCTATATCGACCCTGGGGAAGCCTAAAATTATGGTTTGGATCTAGAATGTCCCCCAAAGCCTCATGTATCTGAAGTTGACTGGACTGTGGGAATGCTACACTAATCAGTGGATTAATCCATTACTGAGTTCCTAGCTCAATGTGCTGTTAAGAGGCAGAGCCAGGTAGGAGATGAGTCCCAGGGCATGACTTTAAAGGGTATGTCCTTGTCCCCAGCTTACACTTTATTCTCTCCCATACCCTTCCATCATCCTGTTTCTGCCTTGGAGCCAGCCAACCATGGATTAAACCATGAGTCAAAATAAACCTCTCCTCCTTTAAATTGCAAGTGTTGGGTATTGTTTCTCAGCAAGAGAAAAATGCCAAAGATACCCACATGCCTGCCTTCACTGTGTTTACACTCAAGCACTACTCAAGAGGAATGCCAAACATAGCATACTGGCCAATTGAAATGAGTCCTTCAACACCGCCCCAAAAGTCCTGCTATTTCTCTGAATAATTCCCCCTCCCACTGTCTATGACAACTGTATCAGTCCTTCTGTTTTCTCAAACTCCAGGCCCTGCTACACGCTCCCTTACTCACTCAGACTTTGTAAACAAAACTTATGTCAACAAACTGAATATCCTTCACCTTTCCATTTCCAGAAAAACAAATGTTCTTATACCTATTCCAACTCAAACCTTCTTGGCATTTCAAACAGGGCTCCCCCAACCTAAAGGCAATACCTAAGAATCTGAGAACATTTTTCAAGTTATTATATGCTTTTGCTAGTGTCTAGATGTCCTCCCAAATCCACACTGATAGGGCTTTTTGGAGGTGGATGGATCTAGGATGTGTTATACTGGGAATACAGGTGACGATAACTAAATTGATTTAGCATAGCTCTGGGTATGGATAATGGAAGGCCCACTCAGGATGTGGATGGCACCAATCAAAAGGATTTTAGGCTGAAGGTAATATAAAGGAAAAGATGGAAGGCAGGCTGCTTGCTGATCACGGCCTCCTGTTTGCCCTGCCATGGACTGCTTGTCTTCCGTCATGTCATTCTGCCTTGGAACAAACAGGCTATAGACTAAAATCTCTACAAACTGTGAAATAAACTTTTCCTCTTTTAACTTGTCGGTGTTGGCTATTGTGTCTCAACAATGAGAAAAGTAATTAAAATATTACATAAAAATTTACCCCAATTCAATAATAATCAAAGAAAAATAAATCAATAGCACACCTTAAACTCTGACATAAATACAGTATTAAAGAGGTATGACTATAAAGTATAAGACAAGTTCCATAAGCCAGATTGAATCTTTCAAAATTTGTTTCCTATTAACCATGAAACTAACAACAAATGACTTGAAAAATTTAAAATTTGAGAATAATGAAAAATATAAACAGAATATAAAATATATATACACATACATATGCACACACATATACACAATAAAAAATACATTTTCATATATGTCTTTTTTTTAACCAAGAACATGTATTGATACACTGTCCATATATTGATCACATTTAACATGTTTGTTTTGTACCTGTACATGGTGTCTCTTGGTTCTCACCCCTCCCCTCCCCTCCCTTCTGTTCCCTCCATCCCTATTTACAGTACGTTTATTTACAATTCTCTATGATTTCCCTTTCCCCTTTCTTTCCATTTTTTCCCTTCCTGCTTTTCCCCCCTTCCCTCTTTCTGGTACTCCTCTCCTTTGTATATTATCTTCCTTTTATATGATATCCGTTTTCTATCTATTTATATGTGTGGGGAGTCTGATTGGATCTCTCTCTATAGGATGTTTATTACATAATCACTTCATTCAATACAGACAGGTGATTCAGTCTGGAAGTTGGTACCTTTGCTGAATGATGTGAATCTCAATTGGAGTTGTATCTCTATAAGCAGGGTAATATTAAAGTCAAGTCTTTGGTTATTAAAAATTCTAATTCTAAATTATTCCTTGGTAGATAATCCTTCAGAGAAGCAGGCAACATGGTTCTTCACCTTTGCAGAACTACAAAAGGCTTTCAGAATGTTATCTAAACTATTGATTCTCTATGTAAAATACACACACACACACACACACACACACAAACAAATGAAGACAAAATTTTACGCATAATCTAGTGGGTTCACAGGCAGGCTCAAAAGCAGAAATCTCAGATATAATAGAATTAGTAGAGTTTCTGGGAGTAGAAACAAATTAAAATGCTGAAATCAAATTCTAAGGACACCACTTCCTCTGTATGCATCAGTCCTTGGTTCAGATATTTACAGTTTTCCAAATTTTATGTACTTATCAATAAACAACAAAGTAATATCTTTTTTGCCTTAAAGAATTTATTGTAAAGAACAAATAAATGTGCATGAAACCCTTTATAGAATTTTTAAAGAAGGGTATAAACACTAGCTATTATAACATGGAAACACTGTTGTGTGTTTTGTTAATCCCTACTATTAAAGAAGTTACACAAGTTGAATTCTGAGAGAATATCAGGTTTCTTATAGAATTACTCTTATATTCTGAGGCGAAAAAAAAAAAGGGATGTTACACTTAGAAGAATGGCGGTCTAGGAAAGAATATGATTACTGCCTTCAGATATGTGAAGCGCTAAATTATGAAAAAGGAGTTAAGGTTATTTTCGATGGTCCTAGAAGACCATATTAAGACAAATAGGCTTGAATTTTTAGTTAAATAGTAGGAATTAGTTTTACTGCTGTAGATGCACAGTACAGTAACTATAGTCATATAACGATTTAAAATAAATTTAAATAACTAGAAAAGTACAAAGATTCCCAACAAATAGAATCTATTTGAGGGTGTGGAAATAGTATTACACTGATTTGGTCATTATATGTTACACATTTAAGACATGTGTCGAACTGTCACACTCTACCCCATAAATAAGTGTAAATATTACATATCAGTTAAGAATAAAAATTTAAAAGGCAAATTTACCTATACAGAAGAAAAATATGATTAGAAAAACATGAAAAAGTAATAACTATTTTAGGAGACAGTTTCTTCCTTGTCACTTAAGTCCTTTGTTTGTTTTTCCTAAGAGGAGCTGAATGTCCATTTGTCATGGTATCATAAAGGAGATTTCAAGCACTGATTGTAAAATAAGAATCAATTTCAACAGTAAGATTCTGGGATTTCACAAAAATGTCTCAGGATTAAATCCATAAATATTAGTAAGTCAGAGACTATCACCAAGGATTTTTACAATAGTCAATTTCTTTAAAGAATTCACCATCATATTCTGTCACAGTCATGTAGGATCATAACAAGGGAATTAGACTTACAACATGTCTAATTATATCTAGTTATGTCTAGTTCCATCAAAAACAGAAAAGAACACTGCAGACATTAAAGAGCAGATGATTATAAAGCAATGTGAACAGTGTTTCAAAAGAGTAAGAGGATAGAGAAATACAAAAGCATTTTGGTCTACCATTTTATAAGCAAAATGGATGTCAAGGACTGTAACCACTGGTATAGTGGTTAAGATTTAATAAGTAACTTTCTGAGAGGTACAGGAGCCCTGATTCATACAATTTGCTGAATTCTGTGGTGTAAATATTCCTCACCGTGGTCAATTTCAAGTATCAACATGATGTCCTCAAGCACAGAGAGATGAAACAATCAGCTCCAGGGAGCCAATTCCAGCCTGCTCTGACACACCAATGAATCTGTAACTATCCTTATGATTCTTACTGTATAACTTTACTACCACCAGTACCTCCAAAAAAACACATGTACGGTAATGATGTTATTTCTTTACAGTCTTTTCCCATTTTAGTTCCAACTCTGCTTTATAGATATAAATTAGTATTTATGTGTCAGTGTAAGACTTTCCCTCATGGAAAATATTCCTCTATTAATGTTTCTCTTCAGTTGATAGCTACATATTCCCTACATTTAGCACAGAGCAGAGGGAAATTAGGGCAACTGCTACAGAGCTAGTATGAATCAATAATATCAGAAAATTATTAATATTTTCCAATGTGGTACAAGTATAATATACATGTGATTGGAATATGCTATATTCATAAAAGACAAAAACTCACATAGTTTAAATATCTGAATCAATATCTAAACATTGCAAGCTCATTTTCAGTTGGAAACATCCCATACATTGAAACAATATGAAGGGATTCTGTATTTTCAGATGGGATTCAACACAATAAAATGTGTGTCTTTTCTAGCATGTCCTTTTAATTTATATGTCCTAAATAAAGGCAAAATGTATAATTACATTTCTCAACACTTCCACTGGACTCAGGGCAATATTAATTGCCGAAACTGAGGATTCCTAAGCATCCTTATATTTTACAGATGTATGTTCAGGTATACAAGAATAAAATGCATAATATCTGGATTGCCTTAAAATGTTTCAGCACAGAATAAAAAGAAAATTAAGTAGGCAGTAAAGTAAATAAAGTAAAATATCAATAGCTCTGTAACTATTAAATCGTGATAATTAGTAAGTAGAAGGTATATGACTATGTTTGTTTTGAAATAAAAAATAAATCAATAAGCAAAACTGTCAGGAACACAGTAGTTGTATTCAACGAATATAAAAAGGTTCATTAACCTTCTCTGGATTTATTAATGCCTTTAGTAAGAAGTCTGCATAAATCCTGTTGAAGTATGTTTCAATACTACATTCATTTTTACCATTATTAAAAAAGTATTTACATAAAACCACTTGGCTCTTTCAAGGGGTCCCCAAAAGTATTTACATACTTGAAAGCAAAAGTACTTACGTAAAACCACTTGGTTCTTTCAAGGGGTCTCCCACCCCACTAACTGGGACGGAACACAGAATCTATGCACCGAGCTACACCATCAGCTCTTTTTTATTTTGAAACAAGGTCTTGCTAAGAGTCTAAGCTGCCCAGGCTGACCTTGAATTTGCTATCTTTCCGCCTTAGCGTCCCAAAATATTGGGATTACAGGTGTGCACTACTGTGCCCAGCTGTAAGGCTTTTTTTTTGACCTGCACAGATAACTACCACAATATTTATAATATTAATTGTCCTTGTATTAAAGTAACTCATTAAGGTAAACCCCTGCTTTTTTGTTTAGTGTAAGCCTGGCAAACAGCACACACTCAGTGAGTCATAATTTAGGCTAAGCAGAAGGCCTGCTAGCATAACATTCTATGTACATCATTACAAGTGTTAGATGTAAGTTTCACCTGACTTAACATACATTTATAGCACCTATCCAAACACACAGCAAGTTGAAGACAAAACATCAAAATGGTGTATAAGTTAGTTATGATTTTATTAACACTTGGGAAAGCTTCAAATTTGGCCTAAACAAAGTATTATTTTTCCTAAGGAGGTTCATGTATTTTCATGTTTTAATATTTTATTTCATCTTCATTCTCAGTGCCTTTTCAAACAGTTAAGTGCATTGCCCTCTTGCTGCAAGGAATGTAACCATCCTGAAGGCAAGCTTTTTTACCTTTCACTTTAGTAGAATGCCTAAATTGCTAACAGTGTTCAGGAGTTAGTGAACACAACAAATATAAAAACACATTGAGAAGGTGGAAAAATTAGTATAAACTTAAATGGATTAAACAAATTGTTAACCTGGATACAGTACCTTTGAGGGATATGGGAAGATAATGAATAGACTCATCCTCCTATTTTACAAAGGAAAATACATGTGCATTCCTATTTTCCACTTACCTGACAAAAATAAATGAAGATTAAATGTTTTATACTAAGCTAAACCTCAAATTCTACTTTAAAACAACTTCCCAGTAAAGTTCTACCCTAAAATTCTGAATATCTTCAAGTTGAAGCATATTCTCTCAACAAATCTTTTAATGTGGTACTTCAAAAAAATTTTAAAGAAAAATTTCTAATTCTACTTATAACTTTTAAAAGCCAATAAAGGATGACTTTAACTTACTTAATGATATCAATTCTTGCTTGCTTTATTCCCCGTATCTTTACTTGGCAAATATGCAATCTTCAAAGCCATGCTTGTTCGCTTTCATAAAATTTATTTCAGTATTAGCTGTATATAAGGGTATGTTTTATACCAGTCCATGAACAAAAGAGACAACATACAGCATGTAACAAGCACTGATGTAAATCTGTTCATTTAATAATCTGATTTTCTGCTGTTAATGCTTCTTCTGAGAAGTTTGTAAAAATCACTACAGTCTTCTTATCTTCTTAAACACAATAGAGAGAAAATATTAGAATGATTACAGAATGCTTGTGGTAGTACAATTTTATTCTGATCCTTTTTAGTTACAACTCCGTAGAGATTTTTGAAGGCTCCTATTGGTGCCCTATAATCATTTACTTACTAAATTTCTGAGGTTGGTGTTATGAAATGAATTTAAATATTGTTATGCAGATGGTGGTTAGGTACAATGTCCTTCTGATGCTTTCTAATCATTTTTATTCCCAATACTATCTTGTCTAAAATCCAATGCCATATGAATTGAAATAAGTTGTTCGTCAATGTTTCAAAACCTGATTTATTAGTTGTTCACATTCCATCTGCCTCACAAAACTGCAATGTGCCTTTACTTCCAGTGGCTGCCAAAAGGTTGGGTACAATTTTCTTTCACTCTATCACTTGATCAGCTTGCCAGACACATGTGTTAAGTCCTCCTTTCAACTGTATGAACCACTTAAAATTCATGCATTTTTTTAAAAATTTTTTATTTTTACCAAGAACATGTAATGGTACATTTTATACATAATGATCATAATCAATATGGTTATTTTGTACCTGTACATGATACATCTTGGTTTTCCCCCCTCTTCCCCCCTTCCCCTCCCCTCTCTTCCATTCACCCACCCCTCCCTATTTGCAACAAGTGTAGTTACACTTTACCATTTTTCCCCTTTCATCTTACTTTTCTTTTAACCTTCTTCTTTATCCCCTTTTCCCTATCTAGTTCTC
>PVJO010024601.1:0-24113 GCA_004026905.1 Hystrix cristata | reverse complement strand
TTAGACCTCCAGGGTTATCTTCAATGTCAAGGTGATGGTTAGTTCCAATTGGTAATAGTGACTTCAGAGAGAAGAAGAGAAAGGAGAATAACAAAGCAAAAAGCTAAAAGAGGGACCATGGGAGAAGAAAGAGGGGGAAAAAACAAACATACAAACAACAACAAAAAAAAAAAAGAAAAGAAGAACAGCAAAAATCAAGTCTGGGGGGGAAAAGCAGAAGACAGTGTTACCCGTGTTCAGTCCCCCACCGAATGCCTGAATGTTGATGGGTCCAGACCCTGCCGGCGCGCGGGAGAGTTGCGCGCTGCTTGCGGCGCGGTGGGCGTGTGGGCGGGTCCAGAGACCGGCACGCCCACCTTTCTCACCTCAGTGGGCCATATTTTGCTGTTTAGTCGGGTGCTCGCGAAACCTGTATTTTTAAATAATCTTACTCAGGGTATGTAAGTTAGGTCATGTTTGGAAATCATTGCTTATAGCATGTATTCCAAATTCTTTGGAGAACTAAAGATCCTTTACTGTAGGAAATTAGGGGACTATTGCAAGAGACAAGGTTGTGGCAGACAATTACAGAGATTTTAAAATACAAGGAACAAAGGAGTTGTGGATTCTACAAACATGATGGAATGTGAAATGAAATACATATATATTTGAAAAGTGAAACAAAAGGTGAATGTATGAGACAAATGATAGACTTTAAGGTACCCAGAATTTGGGGTACAACCAAAAGAAGAGTTAGCAATAAATAGCAAGCAGTTTTAATTAGAGATCTGGAGCTCAGGGAAATGTTCTTGGTAAGAGATACTGTTTTGAGAAGTGGAGACCATAGGGATGGACAAGATGATTTAAGGAACATAATTTAGCACTGAACCTTGAGGAACTCCAATATTAAGGGTGGGCAGGGAGTGGAGAGCAGAGGGAGAGGTGACTGAAAAGAAGTGGCCAGAGAGTAACAAAAAAAGGTATTGTGGGATTTGTGAGAGGGCCGTGGAGTTGACAGTGCCCCATGTTCTAGAAGACCAAAGAGGAATAGGACTGGAAGACTCCCAGGAGAGCTAGTAAAGCAAGTTTATTGATTTGCATTGGCAGATGTGCTGCTGTAATTGTTAAAAGTGAGGGAGACAGAGGGTATTTAAATTCTGATGTATTTTTTAAACATCTTGATTATGAGGGGGATGGAGTATAGTAGTAGTTAAAGAATCAAAAGAAAGATTTGTAAAATGGAAGAGGCTTGACCATGTTTGCATGGTAAGGAAAACGAGCAATTGAGAGGCGAAGAATGAGGATAAAAATGAGAAAAGTAGTAGAATTAAACTGTCAAAGAGATGAAGTAGGAAGGGATTCATAGGAGTAGTCCAATTGTATAAATTTGGTCACAAAAAGGAAAAGAGAGGTCCCTTCCTCTGAGGCCAAAAGTAGACTGGCAACATAAATAGAATTTTATTTCAAGTGTTTTGGTAAGAGTGACTCCTGAAAGGCTGCACAGGGCTTGGAGAACAGCTGTGACATTTGGAGTAGCTGCTCTGAAAATTAGAGAACAGGCTGTGAGATTCCAGGTGGCATCAATGATCCACTTGTACTTAAAGCCTGTGAAGACACAGCAACCCAAATATCACCAGCTATGTTTTTTCTCCAGAAGTTCTAAGCACAGGAGTAGATAAAATAGATTCCATGCTTTTTTTTTTTTTTTCAGGCAGTTGGTAGAACAATAAGGGAGAACTACAAGAATGCTAAGAAGGGAGAGAGTGGAGATGATGAGTCTGAGCGTTAGACTGGAAGCGTTAGTCTGCGTTTGTATGGTATAAGATGTAAGCTGAAGGTCAGTACCATGCGCTGGTGGACGTGGTCAAATCAACAGGGCCCTAAATGGCTTAACCACACGCTCCCCACTCTTCACTCATGGATAAGATCCCTAGCCAACAACCTCTGTTCTGGTGACCAAATCTAGCTTTTGTTTATTGCTAACTGGTGGCTTTCAGTTCCCTGCCAGCCCTCAGAAATATGCAAACAAACCAATCATATCGTTTCACGGGAACCAAGGGCCATTTCACCCTCTTCAGGGATGGTGAACCTCTGAGAGCTTTCAGTGGTAATGAACAGCAGGCTGAGACACGCATGCGATAGGCTCGCCGCCATTGCTCTAGATCCTCTATGAGGCGTGATCAAAGACTCATCGTGAGTGCTGCTGCTGCTGCCAGCCAGCCAATGGTAAGTCAGGATGTTCGACTTGAGAAGCGGCATGCTGAACCTTAGCGACAGCGTGCGACAAGTTTCAACTTGTTTGGTGCAGTCAGGCAGTCGTGAGCTATGGTTCAGCAAAGCTATGTTTAGAGTATGCCATAAGCTATGGATCAGGAACAGCGCATTTCATTTGAGTTGCTCGATCATGCCGCTTCGCCTTCCAGCTTTTTAAGAAACGTTACTATGGATGACATAAGGTTCAGCGTTCTCGATGGAAATCACTCATCAGGGTGACGTTGATTGCATTTTCTGACTTTGTTGGCGTTGTGTGGGCTGAGCGTGTGTATCCAGGAACACTATAGCGAGCTCTGAATATTGCAAGGGCATATTATTTAAGAAATACGTGCGTAGAAAACAGCCTAAGAATTGAGCAAATGGTCTTATCCTCTATCATGAAAATGTTCCGTGTCACACATCGCTTCTAGTATGACAGTTTCTGTCAAATGAAAACATTATGGTTCGGCCTCATTCACCTTATTCACCCAATTCAGCACCATGCAATTTCCGGCTTTTTCTCTAACTCACAATGACCATGAAAGATAAACATTTTGAGCAAATTCAGGACACCAAGGCAGCCATGACAGCACAGCTAAAGATACTAAGAAAAAAAAAAATAAATCAAAACCAAAAAAGACTCCAGAACTGCTTCAGAAAGTGGCTAGAACGGTGGGAGTAAGATGTGTTTGAAGTGGGAGGAGTATTTTGAGGGTGATTAATGGCAATATGTCTTTCACTGTAATACATTTTTAAAATGTAAATATTCATTGTATTGTTTGATCAGACTTCTTAAAATCTACCTCTCAGTGTCCTTAGTGGTTCACTCAGTTCCCAAGACCCTACATGTGTTTCGTGGGATTTGGTGTCCTCCTTATCTAACTTGTGAATATATGTGATTAATAAACTACTATTAATCTCATCTGTCTGGTTTTGGGTATGAAGTGTTTGTTAGCCTCATAATCCCGGGGTAGGCATCTTCTCTAATGAAGAAGGTAAATAAAAAGTATGGTGGTGCCTCGGTTCACAAACTTAATTCATTCCATGATTCTTGGGAAGATGGCCACATTCCCATTGTCACCTGATGTGGAATTCATGAACAGAGGCAAAATTTTGCCGAAGGCTTCTGTTCGTGAACTGTAATCAAAACAATTGAGTGTGTTATCACCTGGTCACTGATACTACCAGCACGATGGGTAAATAAACTGAGTGTCAATGGCCACAGTTTTAATAAATGTTGAGTAGTAATATTGAGACTGGTAAAGCCTCAAAGAAAGATCAGGCACAGGATAACTTGCCGGATGACCTGAGCTATGTGCTTGGGTCTAAAATTGTCAGATACTGCAACCTTTCTACTCCTCAAACTGAGATACTGCAGGACAGTTGTAGAGGACTAAGAAGAAAAGGTCCTATGTCTTGAGTAACAAATCCAAGCCCAATATGCCGTATGCTAGTCATGATACTTCATTTAATTATTCCTGAACTAAATGTTAGTCTGTTTTGTGTTGCCATAGCAAAATACCTGAAACTGGGCGCTTTATGCAGAAAAGCATTTTATTTAGCTTGCAGTTTTGGGGGCTGTAAGTCCAAGATCAGGCAGCTCCATCTATTTGGTGTCTGATGAAGGCCTTTTGGCTACATCACAACGTGATGGATGATATTGTAATGGGAACACTATGAAGGAGTGAGAGAGGCCACAAGACAGGATAGGAAGCAGGAGACTGGGGAGAGGTCAGACTCACTCTTGTAACCACCTGCTCTCCGGAAGTACTCTAGTCCGGTGAGCCTGGACCCACTCGAGAGACAGAATCAATCCATCCATAAGTATAGAACCTCCGTGTTCTAATTACTTCCCACTAGTTCCACTTCTTCAAAGTTCCACCCTCTCAACACTACCACACTATGGACCAAATTTTAGCACATGAACCTTTGGAAAACTACCTAAACCACAGCATCAAATGAGTATTATTACTCCTTTTTGGAGTTGGAAGAGCCAGGCACCAAAGAGGTAAAGACAAGAGACAAAGGCTAGGATAGAACACCCATCTCCTGTGTCATACTTCTGTACTACCATGATTCCTTCAGTTCTCGTATTAAACATTGTGAGAATCTATTTTGTTCAACATTCTATTTTAGACACTGAAGATATGGAAGGTCAGTGGACACAAGAAGTCTGTGCCCTCAAACAGCCTATGAAATAATAGGAAATAGCGCCTTAGTCATTCTGCCAGAAAGAGCAATAATCTATGCCAAAAGCATTTTTAAGAATTGGTAACAAGGGGTCTGTCTTTACTGCATACGGGATTATGAGTTATTTTCAAACCTAGTGTAACCCTTTTACCAAATGTGAAAGAGGGATCACTTTACTCATGAATATAGAAGCATCTATATTTAGTCATCCTTTTGTTTTTGGATCTTTCACCAGCCCATACAATTTAGGGCTGTGTCTTTTTCTGTGGCAAGCAGTCTAGCTACAGACATTGTGTGTGGTTCTTTAAGAGCCTTATAATATTTTATTATTCCTTTGTGACAGCTTTCTCAGAGTTATGCAAATGGTATGCCAAGTGTAGTAGACTGAAATTTCTTCCATTTTATCTCTGTCCAAATAGATGTTGCCTCATCTGCATATAACAGTTCCCTTTGCAACTCAGTTGTAGTAGAAAATTGGAAGTCGTTTGTATTTGCATTTCCTGGGGATACAGACAAGAGCAGATGCCAATAATGGATGTCATAATTTGCTGCCTTCTCTTTGCTGCCTATAAATCTTTGAATATTTTTCCTACAATAGCAAGTAAAGAGATTCAGGAAGCATAATGGGGAGAGAGGAGATGTAAATCTCAGCAGTGGTGGTGGATTCCAGCTATGAATATTTCAGAAACAAGACACTCCCTTTAAATGAAACGCTAATGGTTTTTAAGATGCTGCCAGGCCTGATGTGCTTTTGATTTCATTTAATAGCCCATACCTCCTGACTGCACACACTAAATCCTGGTTGGTAGATTCGAAAGAAAGTCTTTTCTCATCTTCCAATTTCAAATGCTGGCCTTATTGTGGTGTCAATTCTTGATTACTTCCACACTATACCACAGTTACACAGGAATGCACAGTTTAGAATTTAAATAATTTATATTTGGTTTTAAAATAAAGACATTCAGATACAAAAAGTCTCTTTCTCTCTCTCCCTCTCCGCTTTCTCTTCCTCACCACTACACGTACACACACACACACACACACACGCTCACTCGCTCAAGTTGACCCAAACTCACTCCCCCAAATACCTAGTCTTGGGTCAATCCTTCCTTCACTGAATCATTTTTAAGTGGGCCGTGACTCACCTGAGTGATAGTGATTATCAAACAGCAATCAGAAAAAGAATATTTTTCCTCAAATTAAAGGATTTTAAAAAAACAGAAATTTCAAAATTGGGACACTATAGATAAGTGTGAATTTTTTTATTTTTCTCATTTCTTATTTCCTGAAATAATGCATTAATTCAAAATCATCCAAATTTTTCTGTTTCAGATTTACTTTGGCCACTTTTCTACTTATTTTGCTTTAAATTTGAACTGTTTAATGCCATGTCGTTTCAGAATTTCTGGAGTCCATACCAAGATTACTTTCTTACATGGTTTTTTTTTAATCTGCTAAAATATCCAGCCATTCTATAGGGTGTCTATTATTACTCCAGTGAGATGTTTAAATACCTTAATTGGTACAAATTTTGTAAACTAACCCCAGTATAGCTCATTAACCAGCTATATTCAGTGATACTACTGGCTGGAAGAATTGGCAGGCTATTAGCAAAAAGAAAATACAGTAATCCCAAAACAAAACAAAACAACAACAAAAAACAAAAACAAAAAAGAGAAAGAAAAGAAAAAGAAGTGAAATCAAAATTAATACCTAGTACATGAGCTCCCACCAAACTTAGAAGAATTCTTAAATCAGATGTATTTGATTCTAAATCCAAGTATCCTCCAAACTTGACCTCAACGAACAGGTTGCCTGACTACCTCAGCTGTCCCTTCCTCAGACTAATAACTTCTTTTCTCTTCTCGCAAGCCAAGTGTCATGTTCATGATAAAAATCTTTTCTAATTTTTCTACTCATCGTTCCCATAGTGGAGATGTTGGTGTCTTGCTCAGACCCCTTTTAGTGGGCAGAGCACCCAGCTCTTAGCTGTTAACAAGGATTGCTGCTAGCAGCCCAGATACAGCTGACCTATGTAAGCCCACTCACCAAGAAATGTCTGGAAAGTTCTCTCTATGTCTTTGCAAGAGATATTCCAACCTTCTCCTTATTCTGCTTTCCTCACTAACTTCAGAGTTCTCAAAAGAGAACTCCCTCATTCAAGCATTTACACTAGAATCCCTATCTCTGCCTTTGCTTCTAGGAAACCTAACCTAAGACAGTTGGTACCAGGAGTGATCCTAGAAAGCAGTCTCGAGGAATGAGAGTCTGGAGTTAGGTCAAGCACCAAGAGGTAGCAATAGAGATTCCATTGTGGGAGGTGGGTGGGAAATTGATCTTTACTGAATAAAATGCTGAGACTCTTACTTGTAGTGATCTTGGGCTTGATGCAGGTAGACTTACTTTGTGTAATGTTCTTGATGCTTAGGCGTTTCAGGGTAAATAATAACTATTTGGATTGTTGAATCTGGTAGTTGTTCGCTCATGCCTTCAAAAGGGAAAACAACAAGCTCAGACACAATCACCGTTTTAAAGTAAACTGTGCTTCCTAGGCCACAATGAAAGAGACCCACAATTCTTGGTGTCAAAGCAGAGACAAAGCTGACAACTAGGTCCAGACTTGCCAGGTTATGAATTCAGTCTCCTTCGAACTTCTGTCATCCTGAAAATTAGCCCCTGAACCTGTTATTTATCAAATCTAGGTAGACTATATTTTGATTCTTTAATCTCAATTAGGAAAAGAAGTTCGGAACACTATGACTGGTCAATGATTTCAATGACTATAACTCTTAGTCAAATGATGTTTCCAAGTAGTATTAAACTATTTGTTTCACTTTCAGCACTACACCTAAAGGTGGTGGGATCTAATCAATGAAATTTCGCTCTTGTGCTCAGGAGTTATTGCTCACTTTTTCACTAGATGAGTAGATCACACACTTTTGCCACATACAGGAAATGCTTTAGAGTGAATAAAGATTTTTACAATATCTTATATTGATAAAACCCCAGTAGCTTTTTTCCCATGGAGAAATCCCATTAGATTTTCATTTTCTTTATTTAGGAAATAATGGTCTCTCCCTCTCCAAATAGTTCAAGTGTTCATGTCAAAATGAGCAAAAATCCTAAAAATGATTTGACGATTTTCATCAGTTTCTCTCTGTGCAGTGTTATAAAGGAAGATCTCAGAGACTTCAGATAGCATAGTTTGCAGTGGGAGGTATTTCTCATTTGTTCCTTCAGGTTCACTCCTCATCTTCCCATCCTTCCTGTAACCTAGGAATCTGACATGCCTGGGCTGTCCTCCACCTTCTGGGTGAGTTCGTGCAATGGGCAAGCAAGGGCAGGAGACAAGAGGATAGTAGAAGTGTGAAATCGGGTATTTGTTCCCCCAGCTATTTCCCTGGTAGTTTCTAGTCACAGTGACTACATTCCTCTGCCAAGAGCTACATTCCTTTCAGGTAATCCTTTCCTGTAATTCTCTCCTGATTCTAGCAACTACGCTCTGCCTTTTGCTTTCAGTCTGAGGGCAGTATCGGCTCCACACTGTCATTAGCCCAGTGTTGTGAACCATCTTTTGTTGGTTCCGTAGACCCTCCTCATACACTGGTAACCAGCATCTTCATTATATACCTACAAGGTCCTTATTTGAGTGAGTCTTCTCTTTCTTGCTGTAACACTAACTGATACATATATATATGTATATATACTTAAGCATACAACTTACTGGTATCCTCTGTTTGTGAAATTTAAAAAGTCTTTTTATGGCAGTTAGGAATTTTAGTTCCCAGACTGGTATTTCTCTCAGAATTAATGTCAATTTAAAAACCTGTTTTTAAGTAGAATTTTATCCTTAGTGAGGCTAAATTATTTCCATATTTATTGATTTATATTTTCTGATAATCTGTTCATGACTTTTTCTATAGGGGTGTGTATCTTTTCTTGACTTACAGAAGTTTTTATGTTCGGGGTATTAACTCATTGTATTACATATATATTACAACACTATCTCTAGTCTTCTGTTTATCTTTCAGCCTTTTAAAACTGTACCTAAAAATGTTTACTATTTTTTATGAAATGAAATTACTTCAATGTATTTAAAAAACAGACAAATCCTGGCAACCAAACATGAATTTTAAGTTGGCATTTTCTACAACTGTACATATTCCAAAATAATTGACTAATACTTTCTTACAGAACATAATTCGAACAACTGTTGGCCTTTCAATATAGTCCTAAGGAAATGGTTAAAAGAAATATTTAGTATACCAAATCTGAAACAGAGTTTATAAGTCTGATTTATGGTATGAAAGGTGATCAACTTCTCCTTAAAACCGTAACCAGTGATGAAATATACTTCAAAAACATAAACATTTGGACTGATGACCTTTAATACTGGTTAAAAATGGTCTGATGTTTGTTGCTGATGGTATTTAACCCAATGTGCAAAAAAAGTGCAGCTACCTGCTTTTTCTTGAAATATGCAAGACCAATACCACTATTTACACACTTAAAAGATTTTAAACTTATAATTTAAGTAACATATCACATCTCCTTTACAGACAAACTAGGTGCTGCAGGAAGCCCAAAAGCTTGATGACATTCTGTTAAATTACACTAATGTAACTGAAGAAGCAGATCTGTTTCTTGTCCTAAGTTTGATCTTAAACACAAATGTTTACTATTTATATTTTTAATGGTTTAGAAATGTATTATTCACCTAGAGATACCAAAAATTATCTCCATGTTTTACTTTTGTATATTTTTTTATGTTTGTCTTTCATATTTAGTAGTAATATATTTGGAATTTTATTTCCTGGGAAAAGATAGAAATTAAGCTGTTTTTCAGCATATAGTTACCATAGAGCCTCATGTAAAACCTTGCTTATGAACCAAATAAGTGGAAGATCCATAACAACGTTTAGGTGATATGAGTTGTACCTGGTTTTCTGGAAGGAAGGGACAGTGATTACTGAAAATGTCCACTGGTTTGAATACTAGAAAACTGAAGGACATCATATTTCATACTTTGTCTGTTGTAGAACAGATCATGTTTGTTGGTTTTCTTTTGAAAACTTTCCTCTTTAATTTATTTGGAGTTACCTGATTTCAGACATTTCAAGTTATTTTTCTGGAGGCTGCAGGCAAATGTACCCATAAAGTTACTCACATATTTCTTCCTTTTATCAAAAAATTACTTGCCATAGTTTTTACTGGAGCTGGATCAATAAGAAGGAAAAGAGACTAAGAAAGATACTGCCTCTTGAACACTTAGGGGAGACTAGCTTATCAGCCTTTTGCTGTCTCATCCAGGGATCTGGGTTTATCCTGACAGTCACGGAGATAAAAAGAAGCCATTTTTCAAAGAAACCATTTTTAAAATTTGTGCAGAGAGCCCATGAGAGTAAAGAAGAAAAATTTGGAAGCAATCTCAGAGCAGTATATATATACAGAGAAATGCCAAAAATGTTTGAGTCATCTACAACAAGGAATTGATATCTACAAACTATTTTTCCAGTCTCTTTCAAGTTATGGCACACTATAAAATTACAAAATCTGTGTGGCACGAGGGGATGAATGAACAATTTTGCCCATAGATAGTAGGTTAAGAGGCCCGCACCTTCCCCGACCCCCAAGGGTGAGGAGTAGCAGTACCTCAGTACACTGTGGAACCCACCAGTGTCCAGCATGCTAACAGCAGTTGGAAATCGCCTCTGTGGGGAGAATTACTGGGTCCGTGGTATTGTATGTGCATTTTCGAGTTGATTTAGATATTGCCAAAGTGATCACTAAAATTGTTGTGTCTACTTTCATCACTGTCAGAGGCCGTCCATGTTAATTGCTACAGGTCCATATTCGCGTCAACACTTGGCATTGTCAGACTTCTGTTTTTTGCCACTTTACTAAAGTGAAATACCTCATTTCAGTTTTAATTCACGTTTCTCAGATTAGAAATAAATTTGACAATATTTTCACACATTTTTATTCTTTGCTAATTCAATCTCCAGCTGTATTAAATCTTTATTTTTTTCAGTGACTTGATAGTGATTAATTTTTATATCTATAAGATACTTTTCATTCTTTTTACTCCGAATTTGCCTGGTCCATTCTTTTCGACTAGCAATGCTTCATTTTTTTATAGTTAATAAAAATTTCAGAGGAGAAAAGCAGCTGATCCTGATATTTTAAAAATGAATATCCTTATTATAATTATACAAGTGTCTTTTTAATTCTTTTCAACAATAGAATTGCATTGTATAATGTTTTTGTACTCAGCTTTTAAAAAAATAATTTTGAAAATCTTTATATAGTATATGCAGATCTACTTAATCTTTCTTTAATTCAATTCTTACATTATGTGTACTTTTGATAGTATCCCATTACTTTCTTAGAACGTTGATTGATTTCTCTATTTTGATTAGTTTAAACATACTTTTATCTTTTTTAGTGTGTTTCAATTTTATTATCTGAAGCTTCTAGGATCTAATTCTGACGTTTTCCCTTTCTCTGGATGAAGATCTTTGGTGCGGACTATTTTTTCCCTACCCAGATCCTAGATCAAGTCAACAAGGTTCCTCTCATTTTACTTTGCCAGTAGATGGACTTTTTCCTATCTACCTTTTTCCTGAGACCACATGCCTTTGTGGGCTTTGGCTTTGTGAGTGTACCTGGGAGGTAAGGATTTGCCAGTCCACACTCAACCAATTCCAAGTTCTTCTTTTTATAGTTCATTATGTCCATTAAATTTCCTAGGAGAGCATGACTAATATTTTCTCCTCTTTCAAACTGCCAAAGTTATCAGCATCATTTTATTATTCTGTTCTATAATTTTCTCCTTGCTTTTAGCTCCTGGGAATTTTCTATACTTCTTTGTGAGTTAGGCTATGCATTTTAAACATTGCTTGTTATGTTTTTACACCATACTTATAAGTAATTGCAACTGAAGTGTTTTCTGTGTCTCTAATCTATCACATGGCTAGACAGAAATGTCCTCCTGTACCATCACTTAGCATTAGAACTGTTTGGGAGCCGCTTATTCTCATAACTGTCTCCCTAAACCTGGACACCCCTTCCTTCCATGTGTTCTGCCTGGTATGTCTAAGTGAAGGGGGGCTAATTTAAATCTGAAATGTCAATACGGGAGTGATTGTGTTTGAATTTCAATGTAAAGTGGATACTACTAATGTATAATGACAAGGACACATCTAGCAAATATCTTTATACTTTGTCACCTGTCTTCCTTTCTCTCTTGTGACAAGATCTCAAGGGCATTCCTCTTTCAATTATAAATGCAGCCGACTTTTTACTATTACACTGAGGCAATGCAAGCTACAGAGTAGAAACAGTAGTGATTACAGTAAAACAACCTGAATTATACTTTGTCTACCTTTAAATTGTATGACCTTGAGTTAAATTATTCTACTGCTTCGTGCCACTATTAGTCTTAATTTGTTTGAAACCCTCAAACTCTGTGTGTGATCCTGTAATTCTAGAGCTCATTATAGCTTAGAATTTCTTCTAGCCACCAAAAGTATGGAATATTTAAAAGCTGAAAGGAATGCTTTTAAGTTTTTAAAATCACAACTTCTAAAGTCATTCATAAAAATTGAATTAAATTGTTTGGTTTTTTCCCTTTACCTAGGGGTGTAGGGGATATTATAGAACATTAAGGTAAGTAAATGGACTGATGAGATTTGACTAGGAAATTTTAGGAAACTGGACATCTAGGTTCTATCAAAGTCTGGGGCTAACTTTTCTAACCCAGAGCATAGACAGAAGAATTAAATATAGTCACAAAGCATGTAATTAAGGAACTAACTATGATGTTTCATTCTTCGCAGTACTTCAACATTTCAGTTACAGTCTCCGTTTATCTTTTCTTCTTCCACATTTACACTTACCTTTATTCATACGATCTAGTTAAGCCTGGAAATGTTAAACAGAAGGCACTAGACAAGGTCCGCCCTAGATGCTAAAAGTTCCTTGCGGTTGTTATGATTTACACACATACTCCCACAAACAGAACTGCTGCGCCTTAATGAGAATGCTGAGAAAGACACTGGTTGATCTTTTTGCTTGTAGCCTTTTTGGAATTTTAACATTTCAAAGATAACTCATTCTTTCCTTTATGCTTACTCAAATTTATACCAGTGATTAATGAAATCATTTTATCTTTACTTTCCTTTAACAGTAGTAAAGGACCTCAAAGCCTGTGATATAATTTCTTCAAGTGGCCCTAATAAACTTTTTCTACACTCATTCTCTGGATGCCTTGATTTTCTCGTAGGGAAATGTACCTCCCATAGACTTCCAGTAGATGGCAGGTACAGTACTTCAAACCTTCCTAACATGAAACAATACAACAGCTCAATACAGAAAAATAGATGTTACTGTGCTTTGAATCTCAAGTGTAATGAATAAGAGGGACTAAAACTTTTGTTTATGGGTCTAGTATCATATTACCATATAAATATCTTCTTCTTTTTGTCTTCTACTAAAAATACAAATGGAACAAATGAAAATATATCTTTATCAGAGATGCCTGCAATTCCAGATTACAAATTAAGCACTTAAACATTGAATAATATAATCACCACGTTATAGATGTTAATTAAAGTGCTTAGTGAACAAAGGTACATTTAGCAATTTTTAAATATAAATTTTGGAGGATAACAAACTATTGTTTTATGGCAATTATTGTCTAATCGGCTTCCATTTACATTTTATTTATTCTTTTTTAAAACAGATTCATCGATGGCAAAAGTACAAATATAGCTAGACATACACAAACCAAGATAGAGTTCACATCCATTCCCTTGTTTGCTTTGAATATTTAATCCCATAGTGTTTCCTACAAATTACTATAGAAATGAGTTTCTACAGTGTATTTGGAAAGAAAATTCTCTCGGTAATGTATGGGAAAAAACAAAAAGGAACATGTAAGCAGACCTCTTGTAGATTAAAAAAAATTGAAAAAAAAAAAGTACTCAGACCAGACACACCTGAAATAGTAGGGCAGATGTTTATTTTGAGATGGAGGACCATAAAAGCTGCAAAATATTCTATTAAACATTCATATACACACTTTCATTAAAAATATTTGCAAAGTGATACATCTCAAACATCCAGAACTTCCAGGAATACTTTTCTTTTTTAATCAATTTAGTAAAGTACTTTTAGAAATGTAAACATAGTTTAACTTCCACATGTATTTTGACTTCCTCATAGGTTTATTCTACTTGTGTCATGTGGAAGTTGTTACATGTGGCTCGCATGACCGAAGTTCGGTCACAGTGGTAGATATGTGACTTTGGGTTATTTACTTGGTTTTCCCAACTACTATACATTTGATTTGTTTGCTATAGGCAAACAAACAAATAAAATGTTCAAGCCATAACCACGGGCCTCACCCAACCCTGAACGGCCAGTACAAAGAGTTACAAGATCATACAATTTTAACTTTATATGTGATCTTTAGTGATATTTTTCATGACTTGATTGTGGGGCACTGGGATGAGGACTTGGTAGGGGCCAGTTAAACCGTGTAGAGAAGGGCACAGGGCACTGAGAAGTCTGCCTCTGGTGCCCATGCGTCTCAGAGGTTACATGCACTGTACTACTCAGTCAGTAAAAAGCAGAGATTACTAATAATAGCACTTTAACCTACGTGTGTGTGTGTGTGTGTGTGTGTGTGTGTGTGTGTGCCTGTGAAGATGGATACTTGTTGTTATTAAGCAGATATGTAACTCTTCTTATTCAATTACTAAATTTGGGTTTCTCATGCTGTTTCACAAAATAGTTTTGTAAGCTAAATATAAAAATTAAATAAAATTGTATACATATAGACATTAATAATACATATATTACACATGGGCCAAGACAGTTCTTCCTCACTCAGTACAACCCAGATAACCCAAAGGGTTGGACACCCATGGTTTACTATATATCTTTCCCCTTAAATTATAAATACTAAAATTTGTTTAAAAATAATTTTATTCATTTCCGACTCCTCAATATATAGAAAAATGTCTGACATTTAGCAAGTACTTAGTCAATAAGTCTTTTCTAAGTGAATGAATGGATTTACTTTCTAAAGTTAGATCACTGGGTAAAAGAAAACAACCAAGATTAATTAGACCGGTCAGTTCCCCTTTTGTCTCTCCTGCCCATTCTAGCACACACAATCCTTGGGGTCACCTTTGACTCTTTATTTTCTCTCATCACCCCTGAATTGACAATCATTTTCAAATCTTGACTCCGTAAAGTGTGGTCCATAGACTAGCAGTGTAGATGTTACCTGCTAGATTGTTAGAAATTCAGAATTTCAGACCACAGAGCAGAACTACTCTGTAAAACTTTATATTTTGAGATTTTCAGGTGATTTATAAATATGGTAAATTTTGAGAAATACTGATCTAAGTTACTATATTCTTTCATATGTCCTACTTTTTCCCCTTGCCCTAGTCACAATCAGACATAAAATGCAGCATATCTAGAAGCAATTTGCCTATTTGCTTCTAATCCACACAGCATACCACAGCCAGAGTCAACTTCTTAAAAAAAGGATTTGGTCACCTCTGCTTGAGTACCTATGTCTTAGTTGTTTGGCTCCCAGTTTGCAGAGGTTTCAGTCCATAGTTGGCTGGGACCAAGGCAGGGTGGCATGACAGACATCCAGAAGGCAGCAAGGTAACCAAGCGATAGACAAGCTTCTTTCTTTCCCTTGTATCTTACCCAGACTACCCACCCTTACAATGGGTAACACTCCTACCCTTAATCCTAGCTCCCGTAATCCTAGTATCACATCTTTGATCTCAGCAGAACTATGCCGAACCAATCAGTAGACTAGTAATCACACAGTCTGGATCCAGCCACCTCTGATAACACCCCGCCAATGACCATATGAGGGACACCTAGACACAAGCCATAACAATTTACAACTCTTCTTTCTACCTGGTTGTAAAAAGTGCAGATTCCTTATTCTGGAATTCAAGTCTCTTCATCATCCAACTCTATTTTTGGAACTCAATCCCAGGGCCTTCACTCTGGCCTACATTTCCAGCGTTTTTTTCTTTTGAGGTTGGGTCTCACTAAGTCACTAAGTTGCCCAGGCTGAGCTCAAACTTGGTGACCTCCTGCCTCAGCCTCTCAGAGTGTTGGAATTACAGGTGGAAGTCACCATGCCTGGGCACATTTCACACTTGATTTAACCAAATGCTACTCACCATTCAGTGTTTAACACAAAGGATTATTCCTCCAAGTTCTTCCCTTACTTCTAGAGTCTACATAAGTTTCTCCATTTGCTATTACACACAATTACATTACAAAATATTCATTCTGGAAGATGCTACATTGTTTCATAGACTTCTGTAAGCGAAGGCCTTTCAGTGGGATGAGATAGCAGACATCAGTTCTAGTACTCTATGCCATAGCAGAGACACTGTAGCTTACAATAATTTATTATATTTATTATATAATTTATTAACAATCTATTATCTTCAATAATTAGAAGAACTAGACAAGAAGAACTTAGAGGCCTTAAAAATAAAGAAACTGTAAAGATTTAAGGAGATGTCATCGTTGCACATTGAATGCATCATATTGTTATACCGTACTCCAAAAATATGCACAATCGTTGTTAAGGAAAACTATTTAATATTTTTAAATTTTAACAAAAGAACACCAAAAAAAAGTTAATCAAAAGAAGAAATTTCATCTTTTTGTTTCTTTGACATCTCTTATAAGACATTTAGAAACTTAAATACTTAGTCTTCATTTGTAATTATCTCACTTTTAAGGCTCTCAGGATTTCCGGTAATGCAAAGCCAAAGCCGGGTAGCCTCCGGGACACTCGAGGAGCCAGAGGAGAGAAGTGTGGCTGAGCGTGAGAGGCAGATCTTTAATGTGGGACCTCACTGTCCAGAATGACTCCGCCGTGCAGACCTCTCTGCTTTTGTCTTGTCTGTTAATCCCCACGCGTCTTCTTTCTTCTTCTCTCTTTTTTCTGCCTCTGGAATCCACATGTTCACCAAGGTCTTTGAGCCTATGGATTTTAGGACTGAATTCTCCAAGCAGTTGCTTCAGGCTTTTCTCACCTTTATTTCCATTTTTGATTAGTCCATCTTGTATCCGTCCCCTTGGCTCTGACACAGAGAGAAATGATGGCCGCTGGGATTTCAGTGTTTCTGTGATAACAGTTAAAAGTGGGGAGATAGGAGTCCCATGTTTGGAAAATTATTTCCAAGTTTGGCTACTACAACCCAGGTTTGTTTAGGTAAACAGAGGACAAAGCACTTTTGTTCTTCCAAGCAGGTTAAAAAAAAAAAAAGTGTAACTGATCCAGCAGTTGAGTTTCCTCTTTTCTCAGATCTTCAGTCATAGCTTTTGTTCAGCCGCCAATTGAGTCAGACAGGTGCTTCACTCTGTACTTCATCATGACCATCACCAAGGAGCGTTCCAGGCATTGTCTTGCCACTTGCTTCTATCTGTGAAAGACTGAATTTTAAAAAAAAAAGCTTTCTAGGAAGTAAAAGCTCTTCAGCTTCAGTTAGGACTCTATCATACAATTCTAATAACCTTCCACAAATTCTTATAACCTTCCACAAATTCTTATATTACCTTAAAAACAAACCTTCCACAAATTCTTATATTACCTTAAAAACAAAGATGGTAGAAATATTTCTGTTAAAAATGCTGTTGGAGGGTTCTCATATTGATTAGGATTTTGGAATAGATGAAATCTGTTCTTTCTGACTTTTCCTTAACATGAACACATACAATATAGGGAGAATGAGATTTTTGAATCCATGTGGAAAAGAAACGGAAGGTAAACCCTAAAATATGGAGTTCCTCACTAATCGAAAATTTATTATTTAAGATTGTGATCAAAAACTTAAAGACCCAATCCAAAAATGAGCATCTGAAATGAATAGACAGTTCTCAGATGAATAAATACAAATGGCAAATAAATATATGAAAAAGTGTTCAACATCACTCGTCATTCAAGAGATACAAATTAAAACAATGCTAAGATTTCATCTCACACCAGAGAAAACAGCTGTTGTCACGAAATCAACCAATGGTAAGTGCTGGCGGGGCTGTGGGGAAAAGGGAAGCCTCCTCCAGTGTTGGTGGGAATGTAGACTGGTCCAACCACTGTTCGAAATCAGTGTGGAGATCCCTCAAAAAACTACAACTAGAAGTTGCATTTGACCCAGCTGTTCCTCTTCTTGGTATCTTCCCAGAAGAATTAAAAACATTGTACCACATCAATATATGCACAAACATGTTTATAGCAGCACAATTTGTAATAGCTAAATCTTGGAAACAACCCAAATTCCCAGCAACTAATGACTTGCTAAGGAAGATGTTTTTCTATACAATGGAGTATTACTCTGCCATTAAAAAGAATAAACTTGAGACATTTATAGGTAAATGGATGCGCCTTGAGAACATACTCTTAAGTGAAATAAATCAGACACACATGAGTACATATTGCATTGTTTCTCTGATATGAGAAACCATAAGTGTAAATAAGGATAAAAAAGTATAATAGATATTATATAAAAGAAAGATTATATTCAAAAGGGAGGAGAACTAGAGAGGAGGAGGGGGAAAAGAAGGAAGGGAAAAAGAAAAGAAGGGGAAGATGGAAAAATGTAAATAAAGTTGTTGTAAATAAGGAGGGGAAGGGGAGTAGAAGGGAGGGATGTGGAAGAGGGGGAGAAACTAAGATTTATCATATACAGGTACAAATTAACTGTGATGAATGTGATGATTATGTATACAATGTACCAATACATGTTCATGATAAATAAAATTGTGGTCAAAAATTTTTTTTTAAAAATGTAAAGAAACCTAAACTAACAGGCACTGTGTTGTTTGTATTTTTATAACATTCCTGAGTAGGTTTTATGATTATAAGTTTTTGAGTTAAGGTACATTATTAAATAAAGAAGAGTGACGTAGGAAAATTATGGCCGTGTCATTGTTAGTGGATGGTACAAATGAAGCAATTAATTTGTGGAAACGATTGATAGTTTTATTAAAGTAATGTGAATATCCCTCACTGTAAGGTTGAGGAGCGTTAGGCTCCACTTCTTTGATACTCACTGAAAGATTAGGTAAGAAGGAACATTAAGCTAATTATAGAAATAAGTCCTGAAGAAAAATCCTATGTAGGTCTCATTGTGTGTGAATAACCTGGAATGAGCAACTGCCTTGAGTTTGATGATTAATTATTTAGCTCTTTATTTTGCTTTGTTCACACA
The DNA here is from genome assembly GCA_004026905.1 of Hystrix cristata. Lineage (NCBI taxonomy): Eukaryota > Metazoa > Chordata > Mammalia > Rodentia > Hystricidae > Hystrix > Hystrix cristata. The sequence continues at coordinate 5,424 of PVJO010024601.1, read as the reverse complement.
GTCTCAACTTTGTTTCAGTAATCGGTACTCAGTGCCGAAGCAAAAACGACCTTCACAATGGCGTACACTTAATGCTTTGGTGAAGCTCTGACAAGACTGTGACGCTAGCTCATTAAACAAATCATGCAACTTCTAATTCCAGTTATCACTGTAGGCAAATGAAAACTCTTGCAGACAAATAAACGTAAAAAGAAAAAGAAAAGTTACTCACTGTCCCACAAAGTGCCTTTCACACTATAGTATAGTTGTCCTTTGTTCTTGTGCCATGTTTTTCCACTCTGTTAACTGCTTTTCTATTTTCTCCTAGTTTGTTAGAGACAATCCTGGCTTTAGTGAAATTCCTGTGCTTCCAATAGCCTAACCCCAGATTGCCCTGAGACTGCCTTCCCCACAGGGTTTTCTTCCTTTCTTCATCTTTTTGTGGAGCAAGCTGCACTTATGTACTCACCACAATCTACATTTCTTAATATTTATTTCTACTTTATCAAAGATTTGTGAATCATGACAGCTGTCTTTCTTTGTTCTTGCACTAGTTAGTCCTCTGTCTCTCCTTACTAAAAAAGCAAAATTCCTCTGAGCTCCAGAACCAACATGATACTTGCATCAATTTATTCAAATATTGTATGTACTAAACTCTTCCCACGTTTCCTAGACCAATGTTTGAGAGGCAAGGGTAAACTGCATAATCTCAAGCTGCAAGACTCTCACAGTTTAATGGAAGAGACAGATAACAATCACATAACTCAGTACAATGAAAATATGTGCAAGTTCATGGGAACGCAATGAAAGGGGAGATGCCCCAGTTTATCATAGAGTTGGGGCAGGTAGGAGAAAGAAACATTGAAGGGCCTTAAGCCTGAAGTTGAGAATTTTCTTCCCCAATATTTGATTATAAAAATCTTCAAACACAAAATAAGTTGACAAAAGTTTAGCAAAGTTGGAAGAAAGCTTCTACCATTAGCATTTCACAATACTTGCCTTGTCATATACAGCCATCTGTTCATCCTTCTATCTGTCCATCAGTTCATGTTAGTTTTGATTAGTTTCAAAGTAAATTTCATCAGTACACTTTTCTAAAATGTTTCAGGATGCATATTGTTAACACAAGTTCAATATTTTCATCCGGTGTTTTTCTTTTGACATAAAATGTGTGTGTAGTAAACCATACTGCCTCTAACATACACTGAATTTTGACAGATCTATGCACATCTGTAAACCAAGTCCCTATCAAGATTAGAATGTCACCATCACTTTGGACAGACCCCTCAAGCCCCTTCTGTCGGTCCCCCCAACATCCACTGACCCCCACAGGCAACCACTGTTATGGTTTTCTTCACCAAAGATGAATTTTGCCTGTTTTAGGAGCTGTACAAATGAAATCATACACTAGGTTCTCCTTTGTGAGGGATGTGTTGTGTGTTAAAAAATGGAAAAAGGCAACTGAGGGAGAAGAAGGGGAAGTTTGGTCAAATTGTGCCTCTTAACACTGCCGAATCACACAGGCTCTAAACTGTCTTCTTGTAAAATTCTGATTTTGACCCCCAACCACCTATATAAGAATCAGCAGTCGACATTGACTTATTGTGAATTTTTTAAAATTTTTCCCTCTCTGAACCACAGGAACCTTTTGCTACAAGTATTTTCATGTGATAGACTGGAATCAAAGTGGTTCAGCGTGACTCTAGTTGTGAGCTGATATGAGTACTGAGAGTGTGTCCTGGACCAGGAGTCCCAAGCTCGTTTCAGCTCAGCCACCTTCCAGCGACACCACTCATGCATCACACTCCCTGCCCCACTGCTAGGATTCTCCACATCATCGCTATGCCCTTACGTGTGCAAAAACAACCAAACGCTCCTAACCTTTAAATGCTGTTAGTGAGAAGGCATAAAATCCCAAATGATGAGAATGTTATTGCATAAAAACAGTTTTTAATCACTAAGACTTTACCATCCAAGCCATCCAGAGCAATTAATCATTTTATCCTTTAAAAAAGGAAGGAGTATCCACAGTGGTTGTAGGTAAATGGATGCACCTTGAGGACATACTTTTTTAAGTGAAAGCCCACATTTGTAAAATATGTTAACTTCCATGGTATAAAAACATTCACCATGGCCATTTTGAAGCTGGTGATGTTTTAACAACTCACGGGGAAAGAAATAAATGCTTAATGGTTGGGCTTAAACCTTTATCAACTAGCTTTAGTTTGCTAATGGAAATTACCATTTTTGTCAGTCTCCTCTACTAGATTATGAATTTCTCAAAAGCAGGAATCCTATGCCATGTATCTGTATCTTTGCAAGATAACACAGTGCGTGGTATAAGATAGGTGCTGTGGTAGTTACTTTTCTCGTTGGTGAAACAACTATGTTGTCTAAAACTTCTGTATCCTCAACATGTTTTTCCACTTGATTTATCAACTATTGGTGCCTTAAAGGCCTCCTCATAGGCAATGAATTTTCAATTTCTTCTGAAGGTTTTATTATTTTTTATTAAAATTTATCCAAAATCACACAAACTTACAGACCATTACATAAACTTACAGACCATAATACATTGTAGCTTTTGCTTGTAACAACGAGCAAACAACCACATAGATGCAGTATTAAGTCACAACTACATAAAGTTGACTGTAGTACCTAGTGTATGTGGTTTTATTACTTTTAAAACTACATATTCTATTGTATAAGGTACACACAGAAAAGTACACATAGTATTCATATTAAATTGAGCCTCATGAATTCTCACAAATTGAACACAACCAGGTGAACGACCAGAGGTTCCCTTTATGCCACTTCCAATCATTACTGACTCCCTCCTTCCCACAGTGCTCTATCCAGTCTTCTAACATCATAGGTTAGTTTTACCCATCTTTGACATTCATATAAATATAATCATGTATTACATGCTATTTTGTATATTGGATTGCTTTTAATCAAAATTATGTGAGATTCATTAATGCTGTTGCATTTGCTATTATTTATTCATTCTACTGTTGTGAGCTTTTAGGGTGTTTACAGTTTGGGACTATTAAGAAAAATAGTTTTGTATTTTGAAACAAATGTCTAAAATATTTTCTACGATCTGTCCTAGGAGTATGATTGCTGGTCATTGGTAGACAATGCCAAACAGTTCCCCAAAGTGGTTCCACCAATTTACAATCCCATCTACAATGTAGTGAGAATTTCTCTTCTTCAGCATCCTTACAAATACTTGATATTTTACGTCTTTTTAGTTTTCATCATTCAGGTGGTATGTATTATTCTTTCGTTTTAATTAAAAACTCTTTTATTTTGAAATAATTATAGATTCACATGCAATATTAAGAAATAATACAGAGAGATCCTTTGTACCCTTTACCAATTTTCCCCCAAAGGTAACATCTTCCAAAACAATAAAATAGTATCCAAGAGTGTTAATATTGATACAGTCTAGAAAAAGAGCATTTCCGTCATCACAAGGATCCCTCATGTCGGTCTAGAGCTGCAGCTACTTTCCTCTTACTCCCCTTTCTCTCCACCCTACACAAACACTATTCTGTTCTTCCACTTCTATACTTTTGTTATTTCAAGAGAGTATTTAAATAGAATCATGCAGTTTATAAACTTTTGGGATTGGCTTTCTTACTCAGTATAATTATCTGGAGACTCCAGGTTGTTGTATGTATCAGTAGTCTGGTCATTTTTATTAATGAATAGTATTTCAAGACACAGGTACAACAAAATTTGTGTATTAACTATTTACATGTTGAAAGACATCAAAGTTGTTTCCTATTCTTTACTATTACATAAAAAACTACTGTAAATATTCATATACAGGCTTTTATGTGAAAACAATTTTTGATTTCTATAGGATAAAAGTTCAAGAGTACAATTATTGGGTCATATTATTGTTGCCTGCTTCAATCTTTAAGAAAATGCCAAATTGTTGTATAGGTCATGATAGTTCATACTTTCAAGCACAACGTGTGAATCAGTCTCCATACTCCCTCACCAATACTTAAAAAAAATTTTAGTCACTTGAATAGTGTATAGTGATGTCTCATTTTGGTTTTACTTTACATATTCTTAATATATAATGATGCCAAACAGCTTTATATGTGCTTGTTCACCAGATATATTATATATATATATAATATGTATATATACCATAATAAATATAGAATACATGTGTATATTCTTACAGTGAAGTGTCTCTTTTAAAAATCTTTTGCCTGTTCTCTAATCTGATTGTTTTTTGAGGGTTGAGTGTTGAGAGTTTTTAGTAGCTTCTAATGCTGGCCTTTGGTTGGATATGTAGTTTGCAAATATTTTCTTCCAGTTTGTTGTCTTTTTTGTACTTTAACAGAGTACTTTTAAGTGAAAAAAATTAATTTTGATGATATCCAATATATTATGGATTGTGCATTTAGTATCAAGTATAAGAACTATTTGCCTAGCCTTAAGAAAATCTTTGTGTTTTGTTTTGTATAAATTTAATAGTTTGCACTTTACGTTTAAGTACATGCTCAATTTTAAGTTCAATTCTGTGTAAGATTTATTTTTGTATGAGATTTATTTTTGTATGAGATTTATACCTAGGGTCTTTTAAAAAATTATGGAAGTCAAATTGCTCTAACACTATTTGTTGAAAGGTTTCCTTTTACCCCATTGAATCATCTTTGCACGTCTATAAAAAATCAGATGGACAAATCGTTGTTCCTGAATTCTATATTCTGTTTCATTGATCTATTTGTTTATCTATACTGACAGTAAAATATCTTATTATGACTATATAATAAATATTAAAATTGGGTAAATCTTCCCATTATATTCTTAGTTTCATAATGTTAGATATTATATTTCCTTTGTCTTTTTAATATATATTAGAATAGTTTTGCCCACATATACAACATTATTTCTGTCATTTTTATAGCAATTGTGTTAAACCTGTATGTGAAATTAGAATTAATATTACAATGTTAAACTTCTAAACCCATGAAAATAGTACATTTCCCATTTGTTTAAGCTACCTTTGATCTTTCATCACTGTTGTATACTTTGCAGTACATAAGTTCTATTTTTTGTTTACATTGACATCCAAATATTTCGTTTTCTGAGTGGCCATAGATAGTACCATATTTTAAATTTCGGTATCCATGTGTTTATTGCTAGTATATAAAAGTACAACTGGTGTTTCTATTTATTTTGTGATCTTTTGGGCTTAAAGAAGTCACTAATTATTTCTAGGTACATTTTTGCAGTTTCCTTGGGATTTCCATGTAGATGGTCAGTTTTATACCTTCCTTTCCAGTCTGTACACGTTTTGTTTCCTTTCTTTGTTATTGCACACGCTAAAACCTGCGGTGCTATTTTGAATGAGGGTTAGGAAAGGAGACATTTTTACCTTGCTTCTGATTTTGGGGGAGAAGCATTTAGTTTTACAGT
>PVJO010024600.1:0-24202 GCA_004026905.1 Hystrix cristata | reverse complement strand
ACCAAAAATCTCTGTGAAACTGGAAAAGATATTTGACTGACCCTTTCAAAGGATATTTGAAAGGAGATTCATTCTCTCCTTTCTCTCTTTTTTCTTTCTTCCCTCCTCTCTTTCTCTCTTTTTCTCTCTCTGTCCTCTCTCCCATCTCTCTATCTCCCTTATAATCTTTGGTCCTGAGTTGTATTCACATGTGAAAAACTTTAATACCTTGGGGAAATGTATTAAGTCACTTTATTTCTATAGACCTCCTATATAACACAAATAACAATAATTTATTAAATGGATCAATCCATCCATTAAAAAAGTATTTCTGGAGTAACTGCTATGGACCACCTTTGAAGATCAGTGAACAACAAAAGTAGGATTCTTTTCCTCCTGGAATTTATGTTACAGACTAAATAAATAGCCATGAGAGTAGAAAGTGGATAAGAGACATAGAGAAACTGATGAATCAGGTGTGGTAAGCATTTTCCACAAGTCTGTGTGTGGAAGTCTTGTCCCCAGAGTGGAGTTACCAAAAGGTGTTTGTCCTTTAGGTGGTCAGCCCTACTGGGAAGTCCTTATGTGATTGGGGGTGTGTCCTCAAAGGAGGTAGGACTCCAGACTCCTTGTCGTCTTTTATTTTGTTCTTCTTCTTGGCTCATGACATGAGCAGTTTGCTCCATCACATGGCTCTGCCACTGCCATCTGCAGTCCTACGAAGGCCCATCGCAGAGGGTCACCCTGATATTAGACTGGGACCCATGAGCCAAAATAACCCTTTTGTAAGTGCATTATTTCAGGTATTTCGTTGTAGTAATTCAAGGCTGATGTGCCGACAACAACATAAAGCTGGATGACATTTATTTTGACTATTTTTTTCTCAAATTTGACAGTTACAACATTTAAATTGATTCATTTTCTGGTCGTGTGTGTATGTCTGACAGAGAGAGAGACAGAGAGAAACAAAGTGACAGAGAAACAGAGAGTGACAGAGACAGAGACCAAGAGCGTCTTCAGCAACATACGACTGCTCAGACTGTGTTAGGAAGTAGCTGAGTACAGACTGAGTTATGACAGATGCGTATAGTAGAGGAAAGAGGGCAGGAGAGCTGGATATTGCAAGAAAGTTGGTCAAAGCGAGGCACGGTGGACACAGAGCTGGGTGAGAAAGGCAATGGGGACATGAGAATTAATACTGAAATGCGTGTCAGAATAATGGCGGGCCTGTTTCTAGGACCTACAGAATGGACTGAGTCATTTTAGAGGTGGCGCGGGTCTTAGCACTAACAAGATCAAATGATAAAAATGAACGTAGCACTTGACGTGAAGAAATACGAGATGAAAAGATTGTTGAAGATGGGAGGGTCAAGGAATTGAAAGTGTAACGGCAATAAAAAATAATGCAGTCAGATCTCTAAGGGCAGGGATCATAATGAGTTGATTAATACAGCTAGTTTGCCAAAGCCCACCACAGCACCACACTAAAGCCATACTTCCCATGGGCTTCTCTAGCCAATGGCCAAAGGCACACCTGTCCCTGAGAGACACAAGACTCTTTTGATAGGGAATTTTACCTCAAGGCTACCCTGATGACCCGGACAATCTTCCCTTCAACCTGAGCTGCAATTAAAGTTGCTTCCACCCAATCTTTTCCCCTTGGGGTCAAACCTACATCATAATCTGGGGGTGCTGAAATTTTCTCTTGGGTCCTTCCACATTTTTCTTTCATAGGCTTTCACATCCCCTCTAATTAATTTAATGTCTGTTTAATGCTGTCTTTATTGCTTCCTAGAGGACCCAGATCATCACAGCAAGGTATTAGCTGAAATATTTGCCTGGATATTGAAATAACAAAGAATGTTGAATAGTGCAAAAGATGGAGAGGGAGAGAGCCATGTAGTAAAGACTTTGATGAGTAAGTATGATCAAGTCCTTTTCCCACATCTACGTCCACACTGTTATCCATCTTTCCTTCTCCAAATTTAGCATATAGAGAGTTAAAAGACACTAGAACTGTCTATTGAGATTTAATTTTTCACCCTCTTAGAGAGTAGAGGTACACAGTCAGATTTTATTTGACTTAGAAAAATAAACCAAAATCATAGCTCTTCTTGTTGTTGTGTAAATATGTGTAAAGAGGCTGGGGATTTAGCTCAGTGATTAGAGTGCTTGCCTTGTAAGCACAAGGGCCTGAGTTCGATCCCCGGCACCACAAAAAATAAATAAATAAATAAATAAATAAAATAAAATAAACGTCCAAGGATTTTAAAAAAAAAAAAAAAAAAAAAAAAAATATGTGTAAAGATGAAACACTTAACTACTAAGCGTGTTTAAAAGTCTTTGTGAGTAATTCATGATTTTTATCTTTTGAGGTGGTATCAAGCTAGGGTTTATCAAGAGGTTATTTTGTTCCAGAAATGGTACATCTCTGTGTCACCTAATCCTCCACACTTCCCTGAATAAGTAGGATCGTCTCCATTTTTGAATTCAGGACATGAACTCAGACAGGTAAAGGAACTTGACCAAGACCACCCAGATGAAGATGCCAATTAGGACTTATCTAAGGTTATCCAGCTCCAAAATGTATGCTTCTTTATTCCACCAGTCTGCTATTTAAAAATGTAGAACTTATTTAAATACATAAAATGATACAAAAATGCAAGCATCATTATGTTAAAGGCTCTAGGGACCCAAGAACATAGGTACAATTTTCACAGAGCTCTGCTTTGCCTTCAGGAAGAACAAAAGTACCTTCACTTTTGCAATACACAATTTTGGGAGTACAGTATAAGGAAATTATATTTCTGTCTTAAAATATTATCACGTAATGGTCAAATTGGGTTTCATAAGTCTGGTTATTCCAACAGGCTGTCAAAGAGAAGCTTCAGTTCTCTTTGTAAAGTGATCAAGTCACTGCCAGTAATAGAACCATGGTTATGAAAAATAAATTTACCAGTAGAAGCCAGCTTTTAAACTAAATTGAAGCAAAGACTAATTATGAGACAAAAATTGTTAGCTTCTTTTTTTGTTATTGTCCTATGGAAAGAAAGTATAGGGAAATGTATGTTGATCAATGAATGTGGGGTCCTATGTAAGAGCTGCCATTGTTCTAGATCTGATAACTAAAAAGAAATTTTTCACTTTAGAAAGTCTCATTAGCCGGGTGTGGTGTCACGTGCCTGTAATCACAGTACTTGGGAGGCTGAGGCAGGAGGATCAGCATGAGTTTGAGGCCAGCCTGGGGTCCAAACGGAGTTTGAGGCCAGCCTGAACTATATAGTGAGACCCTGTCTCAAAACACTAAACAAAAGAAAAAAGAAAGCCTCCTGACACTTCCAGGGCTTCAGTGAGAATACACTTAAGCCTCACATAGAGATCCAACATTGTGTTCCATTCAAATCTTGCAGTTAAAATTTGATGTCAGTCAAAGCAGATTTTTATAATAAATAAATGTGTTTAATATTTGTTAATTCAATTTATTATCCATTTATGTGACAGATTATTGCAAGTCTGCAATATTCTAAGTACTGTGCTAACATTAACTTTTCTGATATTAGCCCCACAGGGATTGCAACTTGCCATAATGAATCTGCCACACGTGGGACATGGTCTGGAATATGGTAACTGCTTCATAAGTATGGGTGTGTTGAAAGACCGAAAGAAAGCTGTTCCCTTTCCCCAAACCCATTTTCCTGCTCTTGGATAAGAAAATTTCAACTGAGAACAATTTCTGAGTTAAATCAGTGAGGTTTGCAAATCTCAAAGAATATATACACCAAACATTTGAACAAATTGCCATATTAAAGGTAGAGTTAAAACATGGCTTGTCCACGGTAAGCATTAGTAAATGTCTGCTGTATATAAGATGTTGTTAAATCATAGATAAGAGACATCCAACAATAATCTTTATCTGGATAGTCTCAGCCATAAGATACACAAAGTTGGAAAGAACCTGGGGACAAGAAGGGAGGCAGAATCAGGACAAGACTGAAGAAGGAGAAAGTCCAGGGAATATAACACCATGAAAGTTGTTCCAGATGTGGTCAAAATACAGCGTTTTAGGACACTAACTTTTGCCCAGATGTCTGGAACCAGTTAGCACCACAGTGCTCAGCCAGTAAGGTAGTGTAGTAGAACACAAGAAGATTGCTGTCCCTTGGATTATCAAGAAAGAAATAGCTGATTTATAGAATATCTATTTTACAAAAAGCTAAGATCTCCAGAAAGATGACCCAGTCTCAAGGAAACAGGTCTAGCCATTTCACTGATACACAAAGTCGGGATTCCAGTTCTGGTGAGAAGAGAGGACCATACAAGAATGCTGCTTACAGTGACTGAGGAGGGGACCTGGGCCAACAACCCAACCTGGATGGAGCCTGAATGAAAATAGTGGGAAGAGGATAATACAATAGGATGTGTGATCTTCTGAGCTCCTCAGACACCCAGAGTTCTTCACGTGTGCACCAGATCCAAGTCTACAGGCAGCAAAGAACACAGTGGGGTGGGGAAAGATCATGGCGGGGCGGGGCGGGGGGGGGACAGGAAGAAGGAAGTTGAAGTCAACAGCACGTAATCATTACTAGAATACCAGATTTTTATTCTCATCTCCAGAAAGCCATGTAGAAGATAGAGAAGGGCAGAGAAATGGGAGCGAAGATAAAGGCTCCTAAGATATACATAGACCCTGTGAAAATTATTTCAGGTCTCAGAGAAAATGAATCCTAAAGCTGTCAGGAATCACAACTTGGAATAGCTGGCAAAGACAGAGGCTGGCAACAAATATGTTAATACCAATTAAAATGCACATTGTAAATCACGCTCATCTCCAGAAATTGTTCACACTACACACTGTATTCATGCAAACAAATTGTCATTGTTTCCTCCCATTCAATAAGAAAATGCCTGAGGAAACCAACGGGCAAGCACCCACAACTGCTGTGCAACCAAACAGGCACAACAAACAGGCTCAAAGTTATCCATGAGGAGAAGGTTAAGAGGTGTTTTGAGACAGTAAAGGTCAATAACCACACCTGTTCCCCAGGCTTCTGATTTCAATGCAATTGGCAAGACCTGTCCATTTTTGATGCTGCTCCCTGCCCTCTACAGTGCCCAAAGTAGATTATTGTGTTTGGGGCATTATTATGCCTTTTAAACATTTTTAGCACATTAGGTGTCTCTCACAAAGGAAAACGCTTGCGGACATAAACGTTTGATTAGAAGCTTTCATATCACCAATAAGAAATATTCTCTCCCAACCAAGACTCTTGAAATATGCATCAAGCAAGTTCTTTGGGCAGCATAAAGCAAAATTCAATATTCTTCATCAACCTTAGCCCATAACCTAACCCTAACTCTACCCTAACCCTAATCCTAACCCTAGCCCTAACCCACACCTCAATGCTAACACTAACCATTACCCAAAAAGTAAACCTTCCAAAAATCCAAGTTATACACTAAATCAAACACTAATTTTAACCATAACCATAACCCTAATATGTATCCTAACCAAAACAAAAGGCCTGACCCTTACTCATACACTAACCCTAACCCAAACCCCAGTCCTAACCCTAATCCTAACCTAACACTAACACTAACCTATCATCTAAGCTTAACCCTAACCATAAGCCTAACCATAACCCTAAACCTAACCGTAACTTTTTCCCTGACCCTAACCCTAAACCCTATTTTAATCCTAACAGATTCTAACACTAACCCATTCCCTAACAATAACCAATACCCTAACCAAAACCCTTTTTCTATCCCTAATTTAACCAATTTTCTAACACTAGCTGTAACCTAACCTTAAACATTAACCTAACACTAACAAACCCATTCCCTAACCCTAAACCTAACATAATCCTAATCCTAACACTAACCTATAGTTTAAACATAGGCCATTCTCTAAACCTAACATCTCCCCTTACCCCAGCCTAACACTAACCTAAGATAAACCTAATAGTAGCCAACTCACTAACTGTAACTCTACACTAACCAAAAATATATTCACTAATGCTGACCCTAACCCATAGCAGTACCCTAAATGCAGACACAAACCAATCCACAACCCTAATCCTAATGCACAGTTTAAATCCAATCCCTTTGGTATACCTAACTCTAAACCTAAGCCTAAGCCTAACCCACAACCTAAAAATAACCTGTTCCTTAATCCTAACACTAACCTTAACCCTAAGCCTAACTCATTTACTGAATCTAACCCACTCCTTAACCCTAAAATGTACCCTAACACAAACCCTAATTCTTACCTAACCTAACCTTAATCTTTACCATAATTCTAAAACTGACCCCAGTCCCAAACCCAAAGAATTGGTGAGCCCTAAATCTAGCCCTAAAAAATTAACAGGCCTCTAAAACAAACTCTAGGTTTTCAGGTACCATTAGCCTAACACTACAGCTCAAGTATTTTGGAGCCATCACCCAAACCCTAATCCTCACAATAACCCTAACCCTGAAGAGAAATTTTGTTGTGCCCTACCCCAACCGTAACCCTATGATTTGGTGTGCCCTAAACATTACACTAAAGCCAAAGTATTTTGGTGCCCTAAATTTAACCCTAACCCTCCCCCTAACACTAACCCTGAAGACAAAGTATTGGTGTCCCCTATTCCTAACCCTAAATCTAACACTAACATAATGCCAGCTCTACATTTCGGTGTGCCCTAACCCTAGCACTAAAGCCGAAGCATTTTGTTCCCCTAATCCCAACCCTAACCCTTAACCCTCAAACTAACGCTATAACTGACCCTAATCCTGAATCCAAATTATCGTGACCTAAACCTATCCCTATTACCACCCTCTAACACTAACTCTAGGGTTTTGGGTGCCCTAACCTTAACACTAAATCCAAATTATTTTAGTGCTCTAACCCGTCCCCTAAATATTACACTAACTCTAACATTAACCTTAACCCTGAAGAAAATTTTGTTGTGTCCCACCCCTAAGCCTAACCCTAACTCTATGATTTGGTATGCCCTAAACACTAAAAGTATTTGATGACCTAAATTTAAACCTAACCCTCCCCTTAACACTAATCTTGACCCTAACCCTGAAGACAAAATATTGGTGCACCCTATTCCTAACACTAAACCTTACACCTAAATAATGCTAACTCAAAGTTTTGATGTGCCCTAGCTCTGGCACTAAAGCCAAAGTATTTTGGTTTCCTATCCCTAACCCTAACCCTCAAACTAACCCTAAAACTGATCCTGATCTTGAATGTAATAGATTGGTGTGCCCTAAACCTACCCCCATAAAAATCAACTTGCCCCTAATGCTAACTCTATGTCTTCAGGTTTCCTAACTGTCATACTAAAGCCAAAGTATTTTGGTGCCCTAAACTGTCCCCTAAGCCTCACACTAACCCTAACCCTAAAGCCAAATTTTGTTGTGCTCTGCCCTTTAGCCTGACCCTAACCCTAAACATAGCACTAAGGCCAAAGTATTTTTCTGCACTAACCTTAACCCTAACCCTCACCCTAATACTAATTTTAACCCTAACCCTGAAGACAAAGCATTGGTGTGCCCTTCCCTATACCTAAATCTAACACTAACGTAACGCTAACTCTAAATTTTGGTGTTCTCTAACCGTAGCACTAAAGTGGGAGTATTGAATCTATACTGCACTTACCAGTCAGAATAAACCTTCTAATGTAAGTCAGTCATGTCATCCACCAACTCAAATCAGTTCAGTGGCTGTCCGTCATCCTCAGAGTAAAACTTTCCTGCAGTCAGTACTCTCTGGGTAATCCTGCACCTCACTGCTGCTCTTAATTCACCTTCTACTCTACTTCCCGCCTTGTTTTCTGAGCCCGTCACTGGTCTCCCTGCCCTCCTCACCAAATCAAACATGCTGCATGCAGGTTTTGTATTATCTCTTCTCAGTCTTCTTTTACTGGATCTACAAAACAATCCTAGGGATGGATGCCACAATCACCCTTACTTTATACAGATTATTTCAAAAACTGATTTTCAGGTCCCACTTGGAGGTAGGACCCAGTAATCTGTTTTAACCAGGCTGTCAGGTGATTCTAATGCATGCAATAATTTGACACCACTGCACTATCTGGGGACAGTTTTGGTTGTTACAACAGGTCAGAGAAGAGGAGAATGTTGTTAGTATCTAGTAAGTAGAGGCCAGGGATGCTGCTGAACAGAACATCCTTCACAACTCAGATCATCCGGACCACATGGCAATAGTACTAAGGTCAGCAAACCCTGCTGTTGTGTGTAGGTAACTTCCACTGTGAAATGTTAGTACCACAGTCACATCATGTTTTTATTTCCTTTTGGAGGGCTGCAAACCATGATATTAAGAATTTTCTATATTTCCAATGCCAATTTTTATTTGAGATTAGAATGTATGGTCCCTAGACTAATAATGAGGGTCAAATCTTTATGTACTCTGAGCAGGAAAGTCCTATACAAAGAAATATCTTATTCTTATATGAAGAAATAGCTTATTCTTAAAGAGCTATAACTAACTAATATAAAATAGCAAAGCATTGGTAAATTGGTTTAAATAGTTAGGGTGCTGGACTTGGGGGAAGGTCAGAGTTTACTGATTTAGTGTTTCTCTCTCTGGACATTATGGTGTCTTTAGAAACTGAACGTGATGATGGCCTATGCTAATCAAAGCAAAGAAGCAGAATTGCTTCAGCAGAATAATGACACAGTCCAAAGAGGTCTGGGCTATTTTAACATTCCACATAAAATTATGCTTGCCCACGTATTGACTGCATTCTAGTTGGACTTAGTAACCAGGAAGTGACAGGTACTCTGAATGTCAGTGTAAGATACATGCATGTAAAAGGGTTAAAAATAAACTCTATAAAGACCAGAGGCTTACTGCTTCAGTGAAGTTTTCAGATGCCCAGTGATCTTGAGCACACACTCTCTAAAGAAAAGGCCAAATTATTTCCTCCTGAAAGTAGATACAGAACCAAAAATATTGCTTCGGTCTTTGAGAACAAGATATTCCATACTTGGGAACACTATTCCAACCCATTTGTTGGGTGACTTGGAAAACAACCAGTTTGAATGGACCCTCCAGAAGACAGGATGTGCAGTGAAAGCTTCACATTCTCTCAGGCCTTTTGACTCAGTAGATCCAATGGTGTCAGAGACATGAGATAGATATGGACGTTGTGTGGACTCTCTCAAGCCCTTGATGAGTCTTGGCGGCACAGATTCCCAAAGATTCTAGAACAAAGCTAATCATCCTGCATCACTGACTACTTCTCATTTGAAAAGGACTACCTGACCTGCCACTGAGTCTAGTAGAGACTGCCTAACCATGGACAGTGAGTGAGCATGTAACGGGAACCACCAAGTCAGTGTCAAAACTGCCAGTCTGAGGTTACAGAGGCACAGCAGCTGTCCGCAGTACAGCAAAAATGGGATAATCAGGACTGGGCCTAAGTAGATGCAGAGCATAGATGCAAGCATAAAGCTTCTGTTGCATTATGTCAGCAGAAGTATGGATTAAGGTGAGGGGAATCCAGAAAGAGTAGAAGAGGAGGAATATAATAAATGTCAGTTATGCCCTGCATCAGTTGCTGTGGAAAAGACTATTTCTTGGGCCATGAAACCTGCCACGATGTCTCTCTCAGGGATAGTGACTAACACCCTAAAGAGTCAATAACCGAGTGGATTTAAGGACACAGGAAAGAATGTGAGTGGTGCACAAAATAGTAAGGCGCTGATGATTTGCCCCACAACCTCTCCACCCTCTGAGATTACCTGCAGCTCTGGTGGAGACTGTCCAGGAAACAGGAAACTTCCAGTCTCAAATCCCCCAGGCTCCAAGAGCTTGCTGTACCTGGAAGGTTTTCCAAAATGCCAGATAACCCTGAGGAAGTTGAAATAATCCAGTTTTTTCTTCCGATGGTTGCCGCGACCTGCACTGCCGAGCTGAACAGGGCAGAGGCGCGGTGGGGGATGAAAGAAGAGATTCACACAGGACAGCTGGGACCAGAGACACCATCAGCCAGATGAGTAGAATGGCCGCCCCCGCGGAGCACAATCTTTACACATAGGCCTCAGCTCAATCTTCACTTAAAAGCTTCAGCGGGAGGTAATATAAAAGGAATGTGCTGAGTCATTTGAAACAAAGATAAACAACTCACAAAACAATAGCACGTCAGCTTGTGGTATTATCAAGAACTAGCAAAACAGGGAAATGGGTACAGAATAAGCTTTTGACCTGGGGCCCTGCCAGCCAGGCCTGTTACTCTGCAAACCTGGTACAAACAAGCTTTCTTGCCTTAGGACCCTGTCCACTAAGGCTACAGTCGAGGACTTGTTTTCTTACAGTACTTGTTTCCAAGGATCATTTCCTTAAAATGAGCCCTGTCTAACCAGGTGAAGGTGATCTGGGGAGATGGCGGTGCATGGGGTGTAACGCCGAAGTCCTTCTATGATGGCCCACAGGTGGGTGTGGAGTTCTTCCTGGCTCCCGAAACTGGATGAGATAATAGGGAAGCACGTTCTGCATGGTTTCTAAGAAGACCCCCAGAGGAGTGAGCCCAAATCATCTGTACTGCTAACTGATTCGATTATCATGTCTCTCTGCTGTTTTCTTTTTCCTCCTTTTTCAATTTCCCCATACCTTCTCTTGTGTGTTCTTAGATCGTCTGCTAAATAAAATACATGTAGTTTTGTCACAGTCTCCTGTCTGATGTTGGGCAAGCCCGATCTAAGAAAGTGTCCCTCCTTTTTTAACACAATTTAAATATTGAATTATGAGCCAAAGTAGAACCCCTTATGTGCTACTCCCTTGTAATCATTGACAATCTCTGTAGGTTTCAGATCCCTTATTGTCAAAGATCATGCTAGATCATTCCTATGGACCATCCTAGTTCTAACTTTCTATGATTATTCAATAATTGCAAATTTTTATATTAACATCATCTTTCAAGTTACTTCAGTTTATCCCAAGCCAGAGCCAGCAATTTCTTTATAAAACTGAGAACAGACAAGTAAGTGTTCCATGAGAAATACTCTGCCTGAGATCATATCCACTTGATTTTAGTACAGAAGAACTCATCAGATTTCCTAGTTAGAGTTATAACCCAAGAGTCATAGCGCACACTTGCATTTTGGCTTCCAAATGCCTGGCAATGTACAATGTACTTTACACATAAGGCTCATTTTATCTGCATTACAACTCTGTAAGAAAATCAGCCTCAAAAAATTAAAGGAAGAAACCTTCACTCATTATCTTGGTTTGGGAAGTGGCTGAATGAGGAATGGCTGACTCCAAAACTCATACTCTTTTGCGCTATATTATAGTGATGCAATTAGGGGGAAAAAAAGAAGAATCCTTATATTGGGCACAGCCTGTCAGTAAGAGAATCCAGAATTTGGGAAATCATGTATTGACATTTCCTGAGGTGCCAAGAAGTACTAGCAGACGTGCAATAAAATCAACACAGACATCCTCCAGATGAACTATGTAGTATTCGCCCAGTGTACAAAGAGGAAGAGCTAAAGCCAGATTTTAAACAATAATATTCAAAATAATCTTTCTTGTTTTTAATTATCGTATCATACTTGTACACAGTTATGGAGTACAGTATAATATGATATATGTAAAAATATGTAATAGTCAAGGTAATTAGCACTTTGGCCTCAAACATTTATCATTTCTCTGTGTTGAGAAATTTCAAATACTTTTACTTATTTTGAAATATGTAATAAATTGTTATAGACTATATTTAGCCTACTATGTTATAGAACACTACAACTAATCTTCCTAATTGGAAAAAGAACAAGCAATTCTACATAATACATTAAGATTCATTTGGCTTTTATAATAACTTCAGGAATACACATCAATATTTGATAATTTTGGATTTTCTTTGACAATGATAAAACCATAAGCTGAGTTTAAAAGATTAGAAACATGCAACAGAAAAGTATTTCATATAAAGCTTGTCACAAGGGGTAAGAATTTCTAGTATTTTTACAGGGTTCATTTATTCTATAGATATGACTTATTTTGAGAATCACAGCTACATTAATTTCCTTTATAATTGTAGTAGGTTAGCATTAATATTTTTTCCTATGTGAAGAAATTTCAAATGTCAGCTTACTTTAAATGCATTTCACCCATTTTAAAGTCAATACATGCCTTTGGCATTTCTTGCTAAAGTTGCAATGATGTCCTCACATTAGAATATTTCAATGCACCTATTCTCTAGATACTTTTTAGGATTAAGTGTCACATTTTCTTTATTTTTTCCATCTCATATGTTAAATAGAAGCTCTTTAAATGGTTTAGGAACATATTTTGTGTGCACCTAAGAAATAAAATTCAGTGTTTTTTCCCTAACGGGCAAAGCAATTTCTGTTGTCATTTAAATCTTCAGTCTCAGATATATGGTGATAAGGAGAAAAAGATGATAAATGACCATGTAATAAGATGCTGAACAGCAAATCACTAGAGTTTATATCTTTTGGTCTTGATCCAACAAATCTAAATCAGAAAGGAATGTCCATGTATAAAAGGGAAGAAAAAAACTTTCCACAAAGTGATATAAAAGTGTACTGACGGGGCTGGGAATTTAGCTCAGTGATTAGAGTGCTTGC
This sequence comes from Hystrix cristata, assembly GCA_004026905.1. NCBI lineage: Eukaryota > Metazoa > Chordata > Mammalia > Rodentia > Hystricidae > Hystrix > Hystrix cristata. The sequence continues at coordinate 11,614 of PVJO010024600.1, read as the reverse complement.
CTTGCAAGCACAAGGCCCTGAGTTCGATCCCCGGCTCCACAAAAAAAAAAAAAAAGAAAGAAAGAAAAGAAAAAAGAAAAGTGTACTGACAATGGATGGGTCTTTTTTCGTGGAGGCTGGGTCTGTGAGATAACTGTGCAGGAAGTAGCTTTTTAAAGAGCAGAGATGTTTTTGTAGTACACTCATTTTCAAAATGTTCATAATATTCAATTTTATTCCCATGATATTACAAGTAGGTATTATCAGAGAAATTAACTAACTTAATTTAACCATTTCACAATTTGTGTATAAAGAAGTATTATATTATTTGACAATTATATGTTGATAAAGCTAGGGAAAATTAATAATAAATAAAATTCCATTAGAAAAGATAACAGTAAATGATAAAGTAGGACTTAAACTCAGATCTTCAAAATTTGAATGCAACCTCAACCCTAAAGGCAAGAAACAATATCTAATTATCAGGAAAGATTCTAAACATTATTAGGCAACACTGAGGTAACAACTAAGAAAAACATGTAGTTTTCAGTGCACTAATGTTCATGTTAAATATGTGATGTTCCAGGTTTGAATCTAAGAATAAGAGAGAGAATGATACAAAATATAGTAATACAGTTCTCTCCACAATAGAACCCACAGTGTAGTAGCAAGGACGATTCCAGCATGATAAATATTATAACAGTGTATGGGCAACATGCAGTGAAAGTACAGCAATGAGCAGCCATCACAGTCAGCAGATACCTCAGAGATGAGGGAGTATTTAGGTTGAATCTAGAAGGACCAACAAAATCTTGCTAGATAAAATGGGAAAATGTGGATACGCTTGGATATGAGAAAAAAGGAAATGCAGTTTCAGGGAATATCAAGCTGTTGGGTGTGGCTTTGAAAATGGAGTCTACGTTTGAAGGAAAAGAAATGCTGAATGAAGCCAGAAAGGATGCAATGTGGCCATCTACTCCTGAACATTTTATACTGTACTAAGGAATTCGTGCTTCATATGCAATGAGCAGTCATTGCATCTTCACCAAGAGAGACACAGATTGAACATGCCTGGCTTACAGGACACATAAAAGCACAAAAATGCAGGCGGTGTGGCAGAGGTAGAACAGGACTGAGTGTTCAGATTGTGAGTTCAGTTGAGAAGATAGAGTAATTTGTCATTTCATGCTGAAGAGGTCTTAGATTACAGCAAAGACAGTGGATTAAAACCATAGACTCGGATACTGTGGGTAAGAATATTTCATCTGGGACATCCCATATCACACAGTCACTATCACCTCTAGTCTCTTAACACCTTGTTCACATTACAGTGATTGTGATCTGTTTGATTGTGTCAGTTGCTATTTTGGGAACTCTGGTATCTTCAATAACAAGACACGTCTTACTTTTCTTGGATTCCTGGCGGCAAACATCATACCCAGAAATGATAAAAACTCAGTAAGTTGTCAGATTTATTGAGTTACTCAGAAAGTTGCTAAGAAATTGTTGTAAACTTGTAATGTTTATTATGAATGTATCAATTTAGTTAGGCTATAGTACTTAGCTATCCAATTGAACACTAGTGTTGCTGTGAGGGTATTTTATAGACATTTAGCCAACTTTAGGTAAAGGAGATCATGTCACTAAAGAGGTGGACCTCGTCCAATCAGTTGAAGGACCATAAATGCCTTTAGAGCAAAACTGTAGTATCCCCAAAGAAAAAGAAATTTTGTTTAAGATTGCAGCATGAGGCTTTCCATCCTCAGATTTCAGATTTGTCAGTCCTAAGCTGCTTCTATGAAAGGAATGTGTGTGTGTGTGTTTGTGTGTGTGCCTGTGTGTGTGTACATGCATGTGTGTTTTCTTTCCTTTGCTTTTTTTTTTTACTTTTTTTGTATCTGCCCATTTATAAATTGTTTTCATTGCAAAGAAGTTAGAAGAAGAAACCAATGTTTCAAGTTTAGTCAGCTGAGTGCTGTTGACCGAAACAAAGACTACAAGAAAAAACGGCAAACTGGGGTAGAAAAAGGACTTTACTTGTAGATGTAAATTTCAGATACATGGAATAATACAGCAAAGATATAGAGAAGACAGTTGGAAATAGGAGTCTTACACTCAGAAGAGAAAGTATTACAGTCAAAATATACTATTCGACCACAACAAATAAGGCATGTGGCTACCTAGAAAGCACATATCCCACACATGGATGAGTCTGAAATTTACACACTGCAGGTCATATATCCAAGAGAAATAGCCAGTGCTAGATATTGTCTGAACATAACTTTACCTTCAAAGTTATTTCAAACAAAGCATAAAATTTGCCTCGTAAAGATAACTTAGTGTCTCCCATTTAAAGCAATTTCTTCTATCTTTTAAGATAAAGCTGCAACCTAATCTCCTGTCAGGGCTATTGGTCCTGTCCAGTAACTTTCCCTTCCTTAGGTCCTCTGAATAAAGCTGGACATTTACACATCACCACGACAGTAAGATAGTCAAAAAGGGAGGCTTATTTCTGTGGCCCACAAATCGCACCTTAGGTTCTTGTTGACTTTCATTTAGATGTCCTCTTCCTGCCTACTTACTGGCTATCTTATGCTTTTGGGTGCTTACAGGTTAGCCAGGTCTACTTAAGATAAATCTGCAGCCAGATAAATCTAGACTGGAATACCAGGTAACTTCAGATCTTTGCACTGATTTTACCTTATTCATCTGTAAAAATAAAACTTTCCAGCATCGTAGAGTAAAAAGAAACTTACAAAGCAGTTAGCTCATAGAGGGTCCCCTTCCAACAACAGCCATCTCAGCAATAATCTGCCCTGGTAACAAACTTTTGTGCATTGAACAGAGTCTTGTCCTCTTCAGAAAACCACATGATAATGCTCAAGTGTCTACGAGTTATTTTCCTCAGCCAAGACTCTGTAAAAAATACTGAGATTTAGGCACTGCACTATTTAAAATTTTACCAGTGGGCTACAGTATAATCATTCCTCATAAAAAATTCACAGGAGAGAAAGCTATGAGGAAACTAAATCTCTTAGTTGATAAACTTTTGTTCACAATCCCACAGGCCAAAAGAATATACTTTTAGAAGACAAATACCTTTAGGATGAGTAAAATCAGTAAATCATCTCAGAGAGTCACTGAAGCACTTTGCCTGGCTGGTTTAACCGGCAAGCTCTACCTTCAATGTGCTCATCCGCTAAGCGAACAGAATGAAGTCCAGCCATTTACTGGTAACACGCTCACTTTCTCTTTGCCTAGTGAGCAAACCAATAATTTATGGCAGCCAGTAATCAGAAAACTAGAAACAGACATTCACAGTGTATGACATAGTCACAGCAATGACCTCTTCGACTCAGCCCCTCGTGCATCTCAGTGTTTTCATAGGTCCAGACCAAGGATGCCTGTAACTTCAAAACACATGAGAAAGCCAGGAAATATCACAAAACACATCCACGTGCTTTCTCAGGGAACACGATTCCTGCACATAAAAAATATTTTTTTTAAACTAGCAAAATTATGCTACCGTGGCTAATGGTAGCTGCGCTATCATCACAGATTTGTGCAAGCACAGCCTGCCGCAATGGCATAGCTGCCAAGGATTGAAATGACCCATTTTTAACAGTAAGGAAAAGACTAGACTAGGTCCTGGGCTTGAAGGAACCAAACCTACTGTGAAACACAGCTGTGGCCTCTACCGCACTGACAGGAAGTTCTGTGCTCATTTGTCTTGGCCTCATCCCATTTGTACTATTTAGTTAAGTCTCCCAGGTGCAATTCAGAACCTGCCAATCATGTTTTCTGGAAAGGCCTCTACCATAGCGATGCCTGCCTCCTAGGTCAGACGGACAATTCTGCTTGCATTTTACTCTCTTCCGCACCACTGCATGCTTTAAGCTACCCCCTCCCCAGCCATCTGCTCTATTCCTTCCCTCCTGAGGAAAAGTACTACCTAAGAGGTTGCAGCAAACAGGGCTAAGAATAGGGAGCAGTCATTTGGTCAGGACAATTGCACTTAGGAACTCATTAAATTCATCTGATGTCACTGCACATTACACCAAGAAGAAAAACATAAAAATTCCATTCTGAAATGAAAGAGGACACGGGCAAAATTTGAAATAATATGTCCACCAAACTAGTAAAACCATTCCCTTGCAGTCAAGAACACAATGATAATTTTAGTTACCAAATTGGAAAAGGAAAAAGAGAATACCCTGAAATACAGTCACTCGGTCTTGGAAGTAAGAATTTCTACAACATATCTGGAAGTCAAGTTAGTATCATTATCATTATTAATTAGTATCATTAAGGGCTTTATTGTATTATTACCCTTTGCCTCAGTAATTTTACCTCTAGGAATTTGTTCTAATAATCAAGGACATAAGAAAAATTTTATTTATTTATAATAGGAAAACATAAAAAGAAATATTCAAAAATAAGAGAATTGTTAAGAAAATTAAGGCGTACCCATATAATGGTCATTTCTAAAAATCATCTATGAAAGAATAGGTTAGAAAATGATCATTAACAACTTGGTGAAAATACAGGTTATAAAAATTTTACAGAATATTTATTCCTCTTTTGTAAATAAATCATTTCCCTGGTGACACCTCTTAAAAAGATAAATATGCACATATAAAATAATGTGATGAATATATATCTTTTAACTCAATAATCAGTTTCTTGTCATCTAAGGAATTAATCCAACAGATACAAAAATAATTATCAAATAATTATTAATGATTTCCTACAAAAATATTAGAAAAGAAAGATGAGTATTTCAGCAAACAATGATAGGAAGCAGCTATTGAAGGTAGCAATGAAGACAATCCAATAATAGAACAAATGTAACTTAAATAAAAGTAGGCTACAAAGATTAATCCAATACCATTGCAGTTACAGAAAAAAATATGTATGCCAAATAAACACGACCAGGTGTAAATATGAAAACAAAAATGGTGATGTTAGGGTGACAGGATATTTGAGCTTTTACTTTTCTCTTTAGTTTTTTGAAATTTTTCTAATAATGTCAAAAAAACTAAAAAATATAGAGACAGGGAAGTGACAGACAGATTAATCAAACACAAAGTCTCACCATGGGACAAGTGAGAAACACGATAAAAACCCAGGAGTAAAAGCTAAGTGTGGTGTTTCTCGGCTTAGACGGCGGGCAGCAGGACCCAGGAGACCAAGGATCTTATCAACTTGGGTTCCTGAAGGAGGGGGAGTTTGGTCTTGGGATGTGGTGGTTTATTAAGGGAACACACTGAGGATTGGCAGAGAGGAAGACATTGACGTTAATCTGTTGAATGCCTTTCCGTCAGAGCGAAGTTGTGGATTTTAACTTTCATCCAATATTGAGAGGATGTACCTCCAATTTGCACTACTTGTAGGAAAAAAATTGTTCCCTGGAGAATATATAAAGTATTTTAGGACAAGGTCCTCAAAGTTATCTTGAAAGAGAGGGCAGGGAGGTGTGGAGAGGAGAAATAGAGAAGGGGGAGAGGCAGATAGAGAATAGGAAAAAATACCAATAGCCTACTGTGAAATACATATTCCCAGGTTACCAGACACAGAATGAAGCCCTCCAGTCCTTGGGGATATTGTTATTGGGCTTAGAAGAGGAAAAAAAAGTAAAAGTCATACTTCAGTAGTATAGACTCTCAACCCAGTTCTACCCAAAAGTGAAAATCTGAACAGAACATGCAGAAAGGAAGACATGACAAGAACTTGCAATAAAATCCATCACCACAATCAGGAATTTTAGCTTTAGATTTATTGAAGATGGCAGAGGCCTATCTTTGGTAGTAGATGTGGTCCCATCATAATAAAACAACATTAAAAGGAAATGTTTCATGTCACAAAACAGAGCTGAGCAAATCACAGAGCATCCAAAGAGCCAGACCTGGCCTTGGGAGCACTTCCGGATTTGCTGCTTTGCCACGAGAACACTGAGCGCAGAACTAACTAATTTTGAGATTTTTTCAGCCAGAACATGGTATCAAGCCAAGATGATAAAGAAACGAGATGGCCTTCGGAAGCAGGTATAGTAAAGCTCTACCTGCAGGTGGACACGAATACTCACACGATGGTTACCTTAACATCAGGTGCTCACAAGAGAGAGAAACATATTGAGCTCGACCCATAAATGCTGAAGGTGGAGAATGAAGAGAGATGTGAACATGAAGAGAGATGTGACCATGTTAGCTGATCGCCTTCCACTCTCTGTGGAAGCGCAGGATGTTCTTGATTTCCACACCAGCTTCAGTTGCTGTCCCCAGGACCAGCTGCAGAGGGTATGAGAAATTTCTAGGGTTGTCCAAACACACACCAGTGATGATGGTCACCATGCTGCTGGGATCGAGCGTCCCCGGCTTGGACGAGTCCAGCAGACCTTTGCAGAAGTCAAGAATATTATAGAGGTCCCAGGCGTCAGAGTCTGGCCTGGTCATCCTGGGTCTGGCCAACCTCTTGGACACAAAGGACTGACGGAGAATGTACTGGTTCCCTCTTTTCAGCTCATCCTCCAGGAAGGTGACGGCTGCCAAGGCCCTGTGCTCCTCTCTCCTTAGGATATACAATGTGTCCACTACAATCTTGGGAATGACGAGGAAGAACTTCCCACTGGTGGTGAGCTGCTGAATGACTGGAAGATGGTCACAGAGGGCCCTGGGGTCAGGGAACAGGTAAGGGGTCAAAGCTGACCTGGTCTTGGGGCCTCTAAGGGTCTTCTCTAGCAACGCCACTTCACGCTGAAGCCAGAGCTGGATGATGTCTTTGGAAAATCTGATTCTTGAAGTTCTCTCCGGAAGCTGCTGAGATGGGGCTTCCAGCCCTTCAAGTGTATTGTTCATAAAGACACCCAACTTGGAGTCAAACCTCAGGAACTGTCCGGGGAGTCTGGTGGCAAAGTGGCCAAAGCTTCGGAGGAAGCAGATGCGCACAGCAGCCTCATCCTTGGCGCTGAGTGCAGACAGACCCTGCTGCGATCCCACCCTGTCCTGGGAAGCCGGAGGCAGAGAGTGGTGGGGCAGGGCGACGTCCTCGGGGAGTTGCGGGAACGTGGGGCTCTGTGGGCCCCGACAGCTCAGCAGCAGGTCGTGGACGTGGTGGGACAGGCCCAGGCCTGGCTGCTGGAGCTCTCCCAGAGAGGGCAGCAGGTTCAGCAGCACGCACAGGTGGTCCCACAGACTCAGCCGACTCCGCCGCCGTGAGGTGAGGAGGCTGTGGTTGGAGTGGAGCCAGCCCAGGATCACCTTGATGGTGGGCAGCAGCCCCTCTGCGGAAAGGACCTTCAACTTCAGAACGGTTTGGAGATGGCTGGAAGACTGGCCGAGGGAGGCGCCCCGGCCCACACAGGGACCAGTGCAGAACTCGGTCTCTGGGAAGCTGCTTGCATTTCCCTCAGTGCCGGAGGGACTGTCAGAGTTGGGGCTCAGTTCAGAAGGAGGCATCACTTTGCCAGGACTGAAGGCAGGAGCCGAGTCCCAGCCATGTGTTCCTTGCAGCTTTCGGCTCAATGGCACATGCCGGTTAGCAGAAATAGTCGTTTTCAAGAGATCTAGGAGACCGCTGGAAGGTTCATCTGCCTTTATTTTATTCTCAGCACGGTCAGCTTTGTATTTGGTTGTGGCTCTACTCTCCTGCATCGCTTCTCCTCCTTCCTCATCACTTAAATCTGAACAGGAAGTATCACTGTTCATTTCTGAGTGGACTTGTGAGTTTAGGGATGCATCTTCCTCCTCCTCCTCCTCCTCTGTCTCATCTGAATCACAGCAGGAATGAAAACCGGCTGCTGAGATGTAACCCTCACTAGAAACACAAGACCACCTGTGGTCGGGGGCCCTGGCAGGTGCAAAGTCCAGGCACCCCTCTCCAGCTTCCTTCTGGTTCTGGTCACTGCAGACAGCCGCCGCTGGACTCAGCTTCCCTCGCTGGAGCTCGGCCTGGATTCTCGTATTCACGTGTTGAATTAGATGAGAGAAAAGGCTCAAGGTGAAGAGGACTGCTGGTTTGCGCTGTTTCGAGCCCGTTTTCCTCAGGCTGTGCACATTCATCAGGCAGAGAACCACCATGTGGAAGATGAGGTGGTCTGGGAGAATCGAGTAGCCCCTTGGGGACTTTCCCTCCGTGGAAGCCTGGCACAGACCACATGGACACGGCCGATAGGAAAGACAGAGACGGAAGTCTTCCAGAACCAGCTGGCACAGGGCTATCAGTCTGGCCACTCTGAATTTCCTCTGAGGCTGCAGGAGGCTCTGAAGGTACAGGAAGCTCACCAGCAGCCGTTTGTTGTCCCAACATTGCCTCTGGCTGCGAGACAGTTTCTTTCCCTGGTACCTTTTCAGACAGCTGTAACGTTTCCCCGCGTGGTCATACAGTCGTTTGAGGTTCCAAGCCGCCCCCCTAAAAGGCACCTCAGAGTAGAGGCAGCGCTGATAGAAGTATGTGGCTTCGACATCATAGTACTTGCTCCCTGCCAGAGCTCCCAGCTGGTTGAAGGGCATTCCCATGTTTGGGGCCACAGACAGGGCTCTGTAATAGCATCTCTCGGCCAAGTCCACGGTGGCCAGGTCAAGGAACTCATTCTGATAGCGGAACAGGTCTCCCAGGTAGAGCAAGCAGCGATGGCAGGCCATGCGAGCCCAGGCAGCTTCTTCCTCTGACGTGGGTCCCGCCTTCTCACAGCCGGTCAGGTGAATCTCTCCATGAGGCCAGTCTATGCAGCTCTGTAACCTCAGCTCATAGTGTCCCTGAAGGAACAGAAAGAGATGCTCATAGAACTTGAGGCCGTTCTTCAGGTGAGCCCTCAAGGGGCCTTCCCAGAGCTTCATGGTGTCCTTGTGTTTCCTGTTGGTCTTCATAAGCAACAGAACAACATCAGAGTACATTTTCCTCCACAGCAGCTCTTGTGCCTTCCTCCCATAAGACACTGGGTGCAAGAACATGAGTCTAATGCAGAACTGCCGAACCGTATCCCTGAGGGCCAGGACATGTGGCTTGAACAGCTCTTGATGGGCGTTTCCTTTACTCAGAAACAGATCAAGACGCTGAGCTGCCAAGCAGACTTCCTGGTAGAGAAGTCTGGCCTTCAGGGCTTCTGCCTGGCTTCTCTCCATGGGGCTGGACTCTTTTCCAGGGACCTTCAGAGGTACCTTCTGAGAAAAGACAAACTGATTAGCATTCCCCCACAAAGACTAACAATAATGACAACAACCAAAACAACAGAGTGCAGATGAATCGGCCCTCCTAGATAAAGCAGGTAAATCCTGCTTGTCCTTCCAATCTCATTGTAAACATATATTTCTTCTAGGAGGCTGACTCTCACTCCCCACGTTAGATCAGATGCCTCCCCTTCACACCGCATAAGCCTCCTGTGGGATTCTGAGACTCAACCAGATGTGAACATTTTTGGATTTTGTTCCTTTTACCATGGAACATCTATTACGATGACCTATGCTTCTTTCTACCTAGCCAGAGCACAAAGTCCCTTGAGGGAACGGCCAGAGCCAGTTCTCTCTAATGTCCCCAATATTGAACGATGCCTGCTTCAAGTGGATGCCAGTCTATAACAAGAAACAGATAATGTTTACTCCACATGTCAATTCCTTGGGGATAGCTTTTAATTCTATGCTTGTAACATGCACAGGCAGTCTATTTTGCGTCTTAAGATGCATTTCTAAAAGTGAGATAAAATTTTATACGATCTCCACTAATTGCAATACAAAAAGAAAAAGAATTTCCCATAGCAAAATTTAAATTTAATCAAGGGTATGGATTCTTTGGAGACTTCAACCTGGAATAATTAAATACATTTATAATGTAAATATGTTAAAATCAAATGTTAATATAAAAATAAAATTCCTTACTTCTGACTGGAATTTGCTTTTTAGACTTTCAGGATAGAGGTAAAAGAGAAACACACACCTTACAACACACACACACACACACAAACACAAACACGCGAAAAGAGGAAACACAAAATTGAAAACGTCCTATGTTTCTTCATTTTAAAAAAATGAATTAAAAGAGTTGGGCATTCAGCTGGGTGGTAGAGCACATATTTGGTACATATGAGACCCTGTTTCAGTTCCCAGTAGGAAAGGAAGGGAAAGGAGGGGAGAAGAAGGAAGAAAAAAAATTAAAGCAAACTTGAAGTAATATTTTATCTTATCAAAATAGTAAAATACATTATAATACTGTATCTGATACTCAAGACCCTGGTGAAATCTTCATAAATTTACACAGCCAAAGCATTACAAGTTTAAAAAAAATTTTTTTCACTTATAAAGACTCTGACTTTATAAAAATAATGACTGTTACATATATCTGGAAGATCCTTCATGCTGTTAGGATCAGTCATGTTAAAGCAACTTCTTAGTTACTGCAGCTTATGAATCTGCATCTTTGAATGACTGGCATTAGAGAGAAATATTAATTAAGCACATATTATAAAGTTTTGATTCAGTAAATAAAACATAGGCTTGAATATCAAGTAAAAAAAAAGACTCACTAACTGTATGCAGCATCCATACAGTCTCAATAAAACCAGACCATATAGAGTTGCCTGTAATCTCTGATTATGACATGAAACGTTGAGAAGAAACAAGGAAGTGGGCAGAGTAAGACCAATGCGTTCGGGCAGGAGAGCAAGAAAGCAGCCAGAACACAAAAGTCAAACCAGCAGGGCCAAAACTTTTAGGGCAGCCGAAGCAGGAGGAAGGTTTTCCCTGGAGGGGTCAACCCGGCCTTTCTCAGTTCTGGGAAAGCTGAGGGATGGGTAGAACCTACAAATACACACCCAGAGAAGACACACCTAAGGTACATTAAAAGCATATAACACCGAAACATAGAGACACACACAGACACCCACACCCACATAATTTTTCTAAAAGGAAATCGAGTTTCCTACCAAGTCTAAGAGTCAGAAGCTAGAAACTAAAAGAGAGAGTTTAAATTCCCAAACCTATTAGAATAAGAAATGGATTCTACTTGAAAGCCAGAAAGGAATACAAGCTGACATTTATATGAGCCTTTTCTCCCCTCCCCCACAGACCTAGTGACTTCAGGTAGCCGTGTTCTTCTGCAGCCCACACAGGTAGCTGTGGAAAATCTGACTGCAAAGCTCACAGGCTCACAGTACCCAGGTTTGAACCGGGTTCACAGAAGGCTTGGAGACCTCCTCCCCTGTCCCATCTCATACAAATATCAGTTTTTAGAACAGTTTTGTAATCCTCACATCCCTGAGCTGGGTGGAATGTGGAAATCAACACACTTAGGCTACACCAAACATTATGGATGCCAGATATACTAGAATGAAAACCAGTTCCAAGAAGATGTTGTCAAAATGTTGCCTAAATTCTTTCTGGAAGAATCATAAACAAGGTTTAGATAAAATAGCTCATTCATAAAGGTGACAAAATGAATAAAATTTTCTAAATACAACTTTACCACTTAGAGATCATTGAATTCATGAAATTATCCTCCATTCAGTATGTCCAGGCTAGTAGAAAACTGATCAGCTTGAATCTAATTCCTCAGTTTAAAAACATCAAAAGAATATTTATAAATATATATTATTATTCTAAAAAGTTCTGCAGACAAAACAAAAAGCCATGAATTTGGGTCATTGCAC
>PVJO010024599.1:0-24124 GCA_004026905.1 Hystrix cristata | reverse complement strand
CTCTTTTCTTACTTTAATGGGCCTGCCATTGCTCTGCAGAGCAACTTCTTTTCCTACCTTTAATAAATGTAAAATCTTGCTACCTTTTGCACTTGGCCTGTCTGATTCTTTGTTCAGGACAGTAAGAACCTAGAAAAAGGTCTCTAGAAGGACCACACAGCATCCCAAAAGCCCAGTAATATTACTGCATCCTCACATGGTGGAAAGAGGGCTACAGAACTCCTACCTCTTCTCCTAAGGACACTAATTCCTTCAAGGCTCCACCCTTATGACCTTCCCCAAAGTCTTACCTACAAATACCATTACACTGTGGTTAGGGATTCATCATAGAGGTCTAGGAGGGCACACATTCAGTCCATAACATTGACTGAGCATTGCTGAGGTCTTTGTTCCAGGTCTTTAGCTGACAGCCTCAGTGTTTCCCCAGGACCTCACTGCCTTGTGTGCATGCAGAGCCACAATGCAAACGGCCCAGTTCATCAGTCTATTTTGGAGGAAGTAAGACAGGTTTATATTCTGCTGTGTGGGGAATACAGAGATGACCTGCACTGTATTTGTGAGTTATTGGCGATGCTGCTGTGCTCTTTAGAAATTAGTTGAGGGAAACTGACTGCCTGGATGGCTGCTTATTGTCACTCTGATAGTAAAAGTTCATGAGACGTTATCTCTTTTTTATTTGATTCCACTGTGCCTGGCTGTTTTAATAGATGCTCTCTTGTAATTTAAGTATGGCTGGACCAACAACTCAGGAGATACCACCACTGAAAATGCAGTTTGTTGCTCACAGCTCATGAGAAGAAAGGGTGCACCATGCCAGGGAGAGGGTCATATCTTGGAAGCACCAGTGTGAATCAGGAGCCAGGGGAAAAAATAAACAGGAGGATTTACTGTGGCTTCCATGAGAAGGAATCTGTGAGGCAAGCACTATGGTTTGGACTTTAAATGTCCCCCAGAAGCTCCTGTGTAGAAGTTATGGCCTCGAATGCAGCAGTATGCAGAGGTCAGACCTTTAGGAGGTGATTGGGTCATGAGGGCTCTGATCTCATGGATAGATTGATCCATTTATGGATTCATCGTTTCATGGGTTTGGGGAGAAGGGTTTTGTTATAAAAGTGAGTTCCCTCTTTGCTACATGGTCACCATGAAGTAAACAGCTTTGTGTCACTGCATGTGCCTCAGCCATGATGTTCTGTCCTCTTGTGGGCCCAAAGTGATGGGGCCAATCAACCATGGACTGAAGCCTTTGAAACTATGAGCCAAAGTGAACTTCTCCTTTAAAGTTATCTCAAGTATTTTGTCACAGTGGTAGAAAGATAACTAATAAGGCAGGTAAGCAGGCTTAGAATTGGCTAGTTTGAATAATTTCAGTGTGCTGTGGGATGTAGGGTTGTCCTTAGGTGCCCGGTTCCTGGCTCTAGGGTGATGAGGCTAAGAAAATAGTGGTCCAGCATGTGAGAGCCCAATAAAGGAGGTGTTGGGGTAGGAGCTCTGGGCTGGTTGGTCTGCATGTGAAAAGTGCACTCCCAGCCAGTTGTTCTCCTTGCAATTGGCTAAGGCTTGACGGTATAGTCCTTTCCAGGTGACAGAGGACCCAGATGTCAAAGTGTCAGAATACAGAAGATAAAAAAATCTGGCTCACCCACTAGCAAAAATGCTCACCAGTTGATGACATTCCACTTTGGCCTATACCAAGCAGACTAGCTGATCGGTGGCCTGCTGTTTTGAGCACAAATAACAAGGTCCCTGATCTCCTGGGACAAAGCCAGTGGAGTATATGAACCTTTTAGGTGTTTTTTGTTTGTTTCTTTTGTTTTTTTCTGCAAATTAAATCCCTGATATTTTCACAATAATGCTTTTGTCGAGGAGGGTGTAAAAATGAAGTAACGGAGGGATCATTCCCCTGTGGCTTTTTCTGCTCATGTGTCCGTCTCTGCAGAGTATTCTGTGACCATGGCCGCCTCACAGGGCAGGCTGTGAGGTCCTTCACCCACTTGGAGATGAGAGGATCATTTGTGTGCCAGTAGGTCTGATTTCATGTACCCACATGTCAACTACTGAGGTAGATTTATATTTATTCCAGCTCCTCAGATGTGGAAATGTAGACACCAAGAGGTGAATAGTTTGCTTGAGATTGTGTAACTAAAAGAACGTGTGGAATTTGAGCCTTACCGATCTTAGGGCTTGTCAAAGCCATGCGCTTAGTCAGGGTGGAAGAAGGCAGGTTTCCTTGTGTGAAGCTTGTCTTGGCCCTGAGAACCTGAAGAAGCTGATTTAGTAGTTAATACACATCATTTCAGCCACCTACCTCCCACCCAGGAGGATGGCAAATCAGTATTTTTTGCAATTTGGAGTGGCTTGCTGTTGGTAGTTTGGCGGTATGAACTTTGGATAGTTGGGAGGGAAGAAAAATTTTAGGAAAATTTCCATTAAACATTCCTCACTGCAGATCTTTAGATTTATGATTTTGGAAAGAAAAGAGAATATTGACGGCCCACTCCCCACAGCATCAACACTGCCCACATTTTAGATGAGAGGGGATCCTCAGGCAGGAACCACCATTAGACTGTCCTGAAGCCATATTTTATCCCTCAACTTGTCTTCCAACTCTATCTTCGTTTCTGACAGCAGCCAGAAAATCAAGGTGTCACGCCTGATGTCAGCCGTAAGTTAGGATGATCATAGTTTTCATTCTGGGTATGGTTTTTCGCTTTTCCAGAATTTAAGGAAAAAACTCACAAGAGGAGGGACATGTAACAATTTGAGCTTTATTGCTCCTTGTCGTGGTTTTGCAGTGATGTCTATATAGTTGAAGGGCGAGACAAGAAATTTCAGAGTCACTGGACAGGTTCCAAACAGGTCTTTTTCTTTTGGCCCCTATCAGGTTTATTCTTACAGACGAAATGATCCCAGCTGTAAACCTGTGTCAGCACTTCTGCTAAGCTGAGTGCGTGGATGAATATTAATGGTGTTGACAGTTCTCTTTGTTCATGTCCCTGCCTGGAAACCTGGAACGCTCACCACAGCACTGTGGCTTGTAAGCATTATATTCTAGCTTGTCAGGAAAAGTTTTAATAAGAAACGCCAGGCAACTGAAAGTCAAATTCTCTTCCCTAAGGAACTAGAATATCTATTTCTGCAGGGGTGTCCCTTGGCATGGAGGCTTGAATGATGCCTGTTGCTCCCTGGCTGCTCTTCACAGTAAAAGCCCTTATGTTACTGTGGTTCGGCCCCTGACCCATGCTGTTCACTGCCTGCTCCCTCACAAGTTCTTAGCCTCACAAGACTTAGATTGTGTCTTAGAAATCTGTACATATATTTCTAAGACACAGACTAGACTATATAGAAATATATTTTTGAAATACTGAGAAATGAACCCAGGGTTTCATGTATAATAGGCAATCACTCTAGTACTGTGCAATACCTTTAGCCCCAAAAGTTTTCAGCTAATCCAAAAGTTCAGATGGATAGTTAAGTAATGCAATAGACATAGTATAGTTAAGTCAAAGCAGGGTATTGTCATTACAGAGAAGTTGGGAACGTGAGATTAATCATATTTTCTGCATTCTTCATACAGCAGTCTGCCCTTAACTGGTTTTGTGTTTCATAGTTTCAGTTATCCAAAGTTAACTGTGATGGAAAATATCAAATGGAAAGTTTCAGAAATCAACAATTCAATAATTTTAAATGGTGTGCCATTCTGAGTAATGTGACGAAGACGAAATCTTGCACTATCCTGCTGCATCCCACCACCCACATGAATCATCTCTTTGTCGTCCAGAATATCCATACTGTGTGAGCTGCCTGCTCCATGACAGTAGAGAAATAGAGAAACCATATTCATACAACTTTTACTGCAGTATATTGTTACAATTGTTCCATCTTATTATTAGTTATTTTTAATCATACCATGCCTGATTTATAAATTAAACTTTATTGTAGGAAGTATATATAGTAAAAAGCAGAGTGTATAAAGGGCTTGATACTATTTGTAGTTTTAGGCATCCACTGGGGGTCTTGGAACATATCTTAGTCACTTTCTCATTGCTGAGACGCAATACTCAACACCCACAATTTAAAGGAGTAGAGATTTGTTAGCTCAATCCTTTCATGGTTGGCTCTCTCCAAGACAAGTGTGGTACAGTGGAAGGGCTTGGATGGGGGGAAGCTGCTCATGTCATGGAGGTCAGAAAGCAGAGAGTGAAGAGAGGAGTCAGGGAGGGAGACACACCGTTCCAGGATACATCCCGGTGACCCGCTTCTTTACACCACTTCCCATCTCTCAACAGCAAGTCAGCTGTTATGCCCCCGTGATTCAAGCACAGGAGAGTTTTTGGAGGTCATTTTTTATCAAAAAAAAGGCTGGCCTTGAACTCACTATGTAGCCCAGGCTGGCCTTGAACTCCTGGCAATCTTCATGACTCAGTCTCCCAAGTGCTGGAATTACAGGCATGCACCACCATGCCAGGCTGGGGGTCATTCTTGATCCAAACCATAACAGAGCATATCCCTTGAAAAAGGTGGACTACTGTACTCTGACATACTGGATCCTCACTGACCATGAGGAGAAATTGTGCTTTCCAGGGCTATCTAGTTCTTAGAAATAGCTAACAACTTGCCTGTGAGCACATTTTGAGATATGAACGAAACAGTACCAGCCCATATTCTCATCCCCCTCCTCCTATAATCAGCATGCTATACTCTCCCTCTGTTCTGCATCACCCCCAGAGCAAGGCCAGACAACCAGGAATTCCCCTTATTGCACACAGCCCACTAATGTGGTTTAAATTATTCAACCCTAAATCTGCTCACCTGCGAACACCCTGCCTCCAACCATTCCTTCCCTCAGAAACCACAATAGGGGTGGGATGTAGCTCTGTTGTAGACCATTTGCCCAGCGTGTACGAAGCCCCAGGTTCATCCCTAGCCCTGTAAAACAGACAAGCAATACACAACAAAGGCTTCTCCCACCATCCCTCTACTTCCAGTGTTTCTTGTGTGGCCCTTCACGGTGTGGCAGGCGCGCTCCTCTTGGGAACGCTAAGGAGCAAACTATCTCTAAATTTATTTTTAATCGGCAAATAATAATTGGACATATTTATGAGGTACAATACGATGTTAATAATATATGTATACACTGAAGAATGATCAAAGCAAATTTTCAGTGGCAGGTGTAGCCTGATCTTTGGTGTCACTGTAACTGAATAATAACAAAAATTTCATTTTATTTTTAATTTTTAAACTTAACTGATACATAAAAGTTATACATATTTATGGATTACTGTATGATGTTTTGAAATGTATCCATTGTATTCTTCGTAAAACCAACACACAGATGAGCTTGAATATCCTTAAGTGGAGGCATGTGAAAAGCACTAATGATAACTTTGGAAGATTATCACAATCTTGTCAGTATTTTCATTATTGACCCAAATGCCCAACAACTAATGAGTGGCTAAAGAAGATGTGGTTTTTCTATACAATGGAGTGTTACTCTGACATAAAAAAAGGATAAACTTGAGATATTTATAGGTAAATGGACGCACCTTGAGAACATATGCTTAAGTGAAAGAAATCAGACACACATGAGTACGTACCGAATTGTTTCTCTGGTACGAGAAACTGTGAGCGTAAATAAGGACAAAAAAGTATAATGGGTACTAAGTAAAAGAAAGATAATATTCAGTAAGGAGGAGAATTAGAAAAGCAGGAGGGGGTAAGAAGGAAAGGAAAAAGAAAAGAAAGGGGAAAAGGAGGGAAATGTAAATAAAGCTACTGTAAATAGGGAAAGGAGGGGGAGTGGGAGGGAGGGGTGAGGAAGAAGGGGGGGAACCAAGATGTATCATGTACAGGTACAAATTAACTACGACGAATGTGATCATTATGTGTACAATGTGCCAGTACATGTTATTGGAAATAAAATTTAAAAAACTGTTTTCACTGTTGAATTGGGTAAAAATGTAGAAAGGATATAAAAACTGTGGTTGAAAATTTGGGGTATGATAGATGACAGAATCATATTTAGCTTAAATGTGGTTCATGTGAAGACATGATAGAATTACAGGACAAAACATGGTGCCTAGAAAACTGCAACACGAATTTGGGGCTCAATGCCACTGTTATTAGAGTCCAGGGCAATGAACCACAGGGTTCCATGTGCATCAGACAGAAAAGGCCAGAGCCAGTGTGATAAACGCTTTTGGAGAGAACACCTTAGGAACTAAAATGTACCCATAAATGGATGATCAGAATTATGGACTGGATACTGTCAACAAATGTGGACCACTCCAAAATTTTACAGATTATATATGTGAAGGGGTTGGATTTATTCTGTGTAGATAGAAGGCGCAGAACTAAGGCCCACTGAGAAATTCACAGGAAGTAAATTTTACCTTTATATGAGGAAGAACTTTCTAATAAGGAACATTGTTCAAAAATGAAATAAATTTATTTGAAACATAGGAAGTATTCAAACAGACGGTAAATAATCAGTAGTTAGAGATGATGAAAATAAATTTCTATATTATGTGGATGGTTAGGCTTGATATATTTTAAAGATAGTTTCTAACTCTGAAATTGAAAGCAAAAGGATTTTTTAACCCCCTCGAGACCAAGTTTTCTTGTATAAGAGCTGGTATGTACTTCACAGAGTTTTATTAGTATATACTCATTCTTTTTGTTACAAAAATGTAAAACAATTTGAACAACCAGATTAGTTTTCTTCAATCACATTGATAATACTTATTTGAATAAAGAATTGCATGCTGTATCTGTAGGCATCACAGAATAAATCCAATTTTGACCCTGAAACTGGTGTTAAAAACTAAATGGCTAACCTCCTCCTCTTTATTTCCATTCCAGCCTGAGGGGTCTGTTTTATCACACCCTTTAGTGCTATATTCTGTAACTGTGACCAGGGGATTATTGTGCAGAGTGAGATGAATAAGGTGCTTTCTAATTTTATTGCTAACTTTTTACTATTTGAGGATTTTGAAACTAGGCCTCAAATTCTTTTATACATTTTTCTTTTCTTTTTTTAAATTTTATTTTAATGGTACATTTTAGATGTACATAATGATAACATTCATCATAGGGGATTTGTACCTGTACATGACATATCTTATTGCTTCTTTTTTTCCCGTTCTCCTCCCCTCACCCCCTCCTCACTCTCTATTTACAAAAGCTTTGTTTCCATTTTTTCCTTCCATTTCTTATTTCTCTTGTCCCTCTGTTCCTTTCCCCCTCCCTTGTTCCCTTTCCCATTTGGACATTTTCTTCCCTTTCCCAATATAATACATTTTAGTCTTTATATACACTTCAGTTTCTCACACCAGAGAAACTATGTGGTATTTAAACATATACATTCTTCTTGTTTCCAACAAATTATGCACAAATTAAACTGGTTTTGCCAGTTTCATCATTGAGAAAATTATAAATCGTTTTTCCTTCAATTTTTGATTTCACAATTATTCCCTGTTAACTTGAAAAGAAAGAAACAAAAGATTGAACAACACATATTCTCAATCTGACCAGGTTAGAAAGTATCAGATGACGTAGAATCTGGTTGTGCAAGGCTCTGAGTTCCACCGTGGTATGGAAAAAGGAAAGAAAGAAAAAAAGAAAGAGAGAGGAAAGAAAGAAAGAAAGAAAAAAGAAACAGAGTCTGGGAAAGGCCATCACTAATGTCACTGATTTTATTTTAAATGTATTAGCTCCCCCAAAGTCCAGCATCATAAATTCCAAGTGAGAAACTCTAATTTTGGGCATTTGAAATGATATTGATGGCCCTATAGTGTGCAAATAGACATTCTCATAAAATTTGTGAGCCAAGCTGAGTATAAGGGCACACGCCTATAATTCCAGCACTTGAAAAGTTGAGGCAGGAGGATTGCTATAAATTCAAGGCCAGCCTGGGCTGCATAGCAAGACCCTGTCTCAAAAAACAAAAGAAAACAAATTTGAGCAAAATCAGAGAAGACAAGAATGTTTTACTGGCATTCTGGAATTTCATCTCACTTTTCTAAGTCAAAGAAAAATGCCTTAATTTGGTCTGACAATGCTTCTTCATTAATATAGTTACTGAAGTTAGTAAAACTCCTAGAACATTTCCCATTACTTGAATTCCTTGTGGTCTGTCACAATATTAGTTTCTTTTTCTATTCATAATAACATTATTGGAATGTCCTCTCTGGATATACTCAAGAGAGTTTCTCTAGGTTATATTTAAAACTTTTAAGAGACAACTTTTTTCTTAGTACATGGAAGGACAGTCAAAGAAAGCAGATAAAATCAGAATTATTGTGGCTAAGAAGTCAGGGAAATCCCCACTTTCTGGATTTTATTCTTCATGTGAAAAGAAGTGGTCCATAAGTTGTATTCTTACCTGGCTAAGAACACATTGGCTTGTCCCATATTTACAAGTAAACAGGAAAATTCCTTATCCCTCATTTTAAATTACCAACTCATTCTGTACACTCCATGTAAAGGGCTTGGTTTTTCCTCGGGAAATTTCTAGTTTTTCTCTTGTGCTGCTAAGTGGACTTTGGGAATTAATTCCAGTGTTAACCATGGTTAAGAAGAAATAGGTCAGAGACTACAGGGCTCACAGTTTTACTGCCTGTGGTTTTGGACAAGTATCGGTGTCATGGCACACAAACTAAATATATACCCTGATTGCCAATGTGGGCATACAATTTGTAAGTTAATACTGTTGTGCGAGTCAAAATCTGAAGGAGGAACAGTATACTGAGACGTTGGATCAATATCAGTTTAAAACAGTGATCTATTTTGCTTCTCTGCCAGATCCTTATTTGAAAAGTGTACCTTCACAATTTGCACTGTTTTTAGTTGCATTAGAATCATACCCCTATGGTCCTATTTGCTGAAGCCATGGGTTTAAAGTCATAAGTGGAAGCAGTCTCAAAAGAAAGTCTGGGGCTGGGGATTTAGCTCAGTGATTAGAGTGCTTGCCTGGCAAGCACAAGAGCCTGAGTTCGATCCCCAGCACCGGAAAAACAAAACAAACAAAACAAAAAAACAAAAAGAAAGTCTGTTCTGTAAGTAGTGTCAGGAAGGATAGTTGAAACCAGCTACTCTGAAACCTTTTAGATAAACATTTGTGGAAAATGCCCTTCAAAACTTAATTGACTCATGGCCAACAATTAGGTACAGCTAGCTTAATTCATTTGGATACCCAACGGTGTATTTCCAACTAATTTTGCAACTAATTTTAATTGGGCAAAATTGGCTTGAGTGGTCAATTTTATCCCATCCTCTAGCTCTACATTCCGTAAATGTGACCAGTAAGATTAGGAGTTGTTGGGAGTGAAGTGGAAACTGTCACCACGATGGCTTAAAATTAGCTATTTCATGGATGAATTATTGAGTTTTTTTTTTATAGCATGGTAAGCAGTTTATAAGTGCCTTAATTTTCTTCCAAGTTGAAATGATATCAGCGATGTCTTCCAGGGTAGAATTGCTAGATCTAGCTTCGAGGCAGGCACAGAAGTCTGTTTTTTATTTTTTATTTTTCTAGCACTGGGAATTGAGCCCACAGCCTTGTAAATGCTAAGCAAGTGCTCTACCATTGAGCTATAGTCTCAGACTTTTGTCTGCCTCAGCCTTTCCAGTAGCTAGGATCACAGGCTTGTGCCATCACGCAGGCCAGAACTCTGTTAACTCGGACTTGGAACTACCTTCTTGCTGTACCTTCAAGTCTGAAATGAATCTAAACACGTTTTTAATTTTTATGAGATAATTCACACACACACACACACACACACACGCGCGCGCGCGCGCGCGCGTGCATGCACATACTTCATATACTCAGAACTTTTGCCAGCAAATGTGACCTCAACCACACCTCCAGCTCTGTTTCAGAGAGTGATTCTCTGTGCTTTCTCAGTTAGTATTCCACAAAATGTGGTCATTAGTGCAGATCACTGGGCACTTCCTTAAAAATTCACAGACCTTGGCCCCACCCTAGAAGGATGGAATCTACATTTCTCCAGTACAGCAAAGAAGCCCACAGTCAGGTGAACAGTGTTGGCCCCTGAATTGAGAGACTGTGCGTTCTACCTTCTGAGTCCACTCAGGACCAAGGCTGATCATAGAACCGTTTTGCTAATTATGTTCTGGCATTAAGCCCTCATCTTACTTCCTGCTTTCATCCCTGAATGTGGATTTCCCCTTGCATGGGCAGGAGCAACAGTAACGCTGAACCTTCCTTCTTAGGCCAAGATTGACCCCTTACTGTCTCATTGGGTCTCAGAAGCCTCATCTTGCTTGCTGCTTGCTTGCTTGCTTGTGTGCTTTTTTTTTGGTCCTGAGGTTGATGGGGATCAAACTCATCAGTTTTCTTTTTAATCACTGAGGAAATGCAACATTGCTATACCCATTATATGAATATTCTTCCACTATGCTCAATGCATAGCATATGATTCACTGTCACCTGGGATAATTTTCCTTAGGTCTCACAGCTACTAACAGCTGTGGCATCTTCGGTATGGAACATTTGTTCCATCTTAAGGGCAAAATGAATTCCCTAAATGTGCTTTTAACTTTGCTTCAATACTTCAGCAATTTGTCATTAAATACACAGCCTACTTTTAATAATAAACTACATAGGCCTTTATGGCATATATTTCTATGATCTGATTTCCTCCCTTTTTGTCTGATTATGTAATACCAACTCTTTATTTACTATGGATTTTTAAATCTGTGGAGTAAAATCTTAATTGCTTTATATATAGTTTAAAGTAGCTCCAAATCCTTTAGGAATAAAGATATAAATTCAATGATGGTATGCAAAAATTTAAATTATTTTGTACTCATTGTGTTCTGCATATAAAAATTTTGCTAAATCTTTGTCAAATCAATAAGCAGTGAATTGTGGAAAGTGTGTAAAAAATCTGGACATCTTCATTTTAGTAGAGGACAAAAGATAGTCATATCTGCCTCGAAGTTTCTGCTCTGATGGGGTTATGAGACTTTTCTCTGTCTCTTCCCTTTGGCTGTTTCATTTTCTCTTCTGTGTTGACCAGAAGTGGAACTCAGTTTCTTTGGCTGATTTGTACAAACTTACTCTTGTGATGTACTTGTGCATGGCAGATTTTAGCCAGTTTTGGGGAAGATGGGAAGGATTTATAGGCAGAATCTCAAACCATTTAACATTGATCAGTGGACATTCCTGTCCTTAAATGTCTTTCTGCTAACCTGCCTCAGGCCCCTGGCCACTTTCTTCAACAGGTGCCAGCCTTGTGGGCCAGCCCATCTCCCCTTCGCCACTCAGTGGCCATATGGCCCAGAAATTAGTTGTGAAAGATGGACCATATTTTGTAAGCATGGAGAATTTTAAGGTAATAAGTTTTAAGATCATCAAATTGCAGATAAGTTGATCTGCTTGAAAATGTTGCTGTGGTCCAGATGTTTTTCTCATTCCCCTTTTATAACAAATACCCACCTTTTCTACTTTCCAGAAGAAAGGCATACCACACCTCTTCCTGAATTGTACCATTGTACCTTGCCCTGCAATGTTCAAACCTTCACAGAGAGAAATCCTTTGAGATGGTGGTATGAGCCTCAGAGAGTGATAGGCTCTTGTGTGTGGTTAGCAAGTCTTTTTATGTCTGGTGGTTTCCTAATTCTTGGTTAATAATAAAATTGAAGGAGAACCTGATTAACTTTTCATCTGATAGATCACTTAAAAATAAACTTTGAGAATACGTAAGTATGGTGTATTTTGGAAGTATAACTCCGAAAGAACTCAACAACTGAGTGACGGTGTTTCGCTGGAATGTCTTCATTCCCATCTACTCATTTAGGAGAACAAGAGTTTCAGCATTTTTGTCTATAGGAAAGAAAGGTCAGGCTATATTTAATGTTGCCCCCTGTGTCATTTTTACCAATAAGTCATAGTTGCCTAAGTAAAGGAACTGACTAGAAAAAGAACTGAGCAAAATATAAGAAGATAAACATTTCTAATTTTTTTTTTGTGTGTGTGGTGCCGGGGATCGAACTCAGGCCTTTGTGCTTACAAGGCAAGCACTCTAATCACTGAGCTAAATCCCCAGCCCCAACATTTCTATTTTTTTTACCTTTCATGTAATATATTTTAGTGTTACTTAATTTTTCTTTTTTCAATATGGTTACTTTTCATTGGAAAATAAAAATACTTCATGAATACTACTATTATTTCTAATACTAAGAATACTAATATTATTTCTTCTGCTCAAATTGTTCAATAAAGACTTAAAAAGATCAAGGAATTTTTCTGAAATATTACAAGTGGAAGAAAGAGGAAGAATTCTAGAGTCCTCATTCTCGGATGATTAAAGAGTAATTTGTGATTATAGGTGCGAGATAAGGTAAATAACTTGAAGATCAGTATAATTTCTTATAATTTATTAAAGTAGCCTGCTGAATAACAAGTTCTTTCTTTTGACAGGAGGCCTGGTCAAATTTGTGCCTGTCTAACAGCTCTGGTGGATTGGTCAGTAAGGTCTATTGATAAATGACGACACAGCTGTTCAAAAGAGAGCTATGCAGCTTTTTAAAGAGTCAAGATGATCTGAATATCTCTATATGCATTTAAGGTAGACTGTTCCGTGAAAAGTTCAAGTTTCAGAGCAATGTTTAAAGCATGAGCCTATTTATATATGATCTCATTATGTTCATACATAGAAAATTTTGGGATTACAAGAAATTACTTATCCCTAGGAAGTAGAGTTGGGAGATGGAGGGGAATTAAGAAAGGGAGGACTTTTTTCCTTTGAATTTTTCTGTACTGTAAATATTCATTTAGATTCTAAGTAACTTAGTTCTAAAGGGGAACAGAATCTAGGTAAAAAATAAATACATTTTGAAAGAACAGAAACAAACATCACTGATGGAAGATTCGGTGTTTGCTCTCCTCCACCTGGTTTCCTTTTTCCACTTTTCCACTCATACTTGTTAGCTCATTTCTCAAAGCACAGTTGACCTCTTTTGTGACATTTCCTCACCTTCAGAAGCAGAATCACTCATTTCTTCCCTGTTTTCCCAGCATTTTGGAAATAGTTCATTTTAAAATCAATCTTCCTTTCTTGACTTTGTTTCTTTCTTCTTTCAGATAATTGTTCATCTTGATGGCATACAATGAGACGTTTCAGTACATTCAAACACTGTGTATTGATCAGCTCAAGATATGGTAACTCCTTGTCTCAGACAGGGATTGTTTCCTTGAGATAAGAACAAAAATTACAACTACCATACGATTCTGCAGCCCCACTACTGTATACAGTATATATATATTTATGAAATCATTTTGCAAATATTTCTATGACAATCTCTTTCATATTATATAATAAAACTTTCTTCCTTTTTCTGTTTGGAAGTAGTGGATAGGGCCCATGTTCTTATATTTTTAGTACTCACCAGTATCTATAACTTAGAAAGTCTCACTTTCTTAAAACTATAGAATTAAATATAATTTGGATGAAGCGTGAGAATTCAAAATTTATCCCAACATAAGAAATAACCTTAGCATAAAACGTGCAGGAGCAAGTCTGTTTTTGTAGTGAGAATAGACCAGAACTTGCCTTGGCAGTGCAAGCAAGGACTACATCCCAGAAACTCATATTTAAGGGTATAATTTGTATCCAAATCAAATAACCAAATATTTATTTACATCTTATTCTTAAAAAAACCTTTTTATTTTGAGATAATTATAGATTCACAGGGAATTTCAATATTACAATGGTAACATTGTACAGAAGTATAGAACATCCCACGGTCAGGAAAATGAAGTGATAGAAGAGGTTTTCATTGGTTGCATTCCCTTCCCCGCTGGCGCGCCAGTGAGGTGAGCAGGTTCACACTGTGGGGGTGACCTGGGAACACTGCAGACGGGATGTGCAGACGGTGGCAGGGAGCATGGTGACTGTACCTAGCTAGAGCAGGTATCGTTGTGGGCACACGTTTTGCAGATTCTGACAGTGCTTTGAATCTTCTGGTGACATTCTCCCAGGATCAAATAGTCCAGGGGCTAGCAGCTTTGATGTCTCAGAGGAACAACAAATATTACCTCCATCATGGTCCCATCTAGACAGCAGGGAATCTTTGTCTTGAGAAGGTTGTACTGGAGAATGCGGTGATTCTATCTCTATTTCTCATCCCTGGACATATCATTCATATAGTATGAAATTTGCTTTTAAAAACCACAATTTGGTGGGTTTTAATTTATTCTCAGGGATGTGCAGTGATTGTTATTGTCTAATCTTGTGTATTTTTAATTGCTCCCAAAAGAAACCCTATTAGCAATCTTTTCCCATACCTCCCTCTTTCCAGGCCCTGACAAATTTCTAACCCTATGGATTTGTCTATTCTGAACATCTCATATAAATAGAATCACATGATATATGATCTTTAGCGTCTGCCTTCTCTCATTCGGTATAATTTTTTGAGATTCTTTCATATTGTAACATATATTGGTATTTTATTTCTTTTACTGGTACTTCAGCAATATTCCACCATATGTGCATGCCACAACTTGTTAATCATCCATTATTTGATGGACATTGAGGTTATTTCCACTTTTTGGCTACTAGGAATAATACAGCAATTAACATTTGTGAACAGGTTTTCTACTTTTAAAAGCACATGTTACTGACAGCTCATTTCAGTGGAAGCATGCGGATGGCTACAGAAGACTCACTCAAATGTGTCTGGCTAGTCCAGAAGCTGAGAGCTCTGGGAATAAGAAATAAAAGAATCTCTGGGTACCTATTTATGTGTGAGGGATGTAAAGAGACAATATTTGTCGATCTCATCTAAATAATTTGAAATCACCTTTAGAAATTTAGTTCACAGTTATTGCCAGCTGAGTATGTCCTCATTGTCAGAGCCATATCACAACAGCATTTCAGAAATGTTCCCCATGTATCCAACTCTTACTATTTGACATCAATCTATACACTAGCCTGGAAGTTCCCAAACTAAGTGGTGAGATGACTTTGGGTACTGTGTGAAAATTATCAGGATGTGGCAGAATATTTAAAGTTTTTGAGTTCGGAGTACTCAAAGTGAGCTTCTACTAATTGAGGGTAGACTATAGTTTGGTATTAGATAGTGATACTCTCTGTTGAAGTAATATTGTTTTGAAGCTGTGATTTTGTCAATAGCTCAGACGAATAGCAAGTACTACATGAAAATCTGTGTGCATCTGGAAGCGAGGATTGGAGTATCTATCGTGACTCAGAGGTTCGCCAAGTTAGTACCCAATTGGTATAGGACTTCAAAATAGATTCAAATATTTGAACCTGGCTACTTAGTAAACGAAACATTTAGGCATTTCTTTTGATTCCTACGAACAAATTACTGAGACACAGAGGCTGCAATAAATCAAGAACTTTGGGAAACTTTGCTCTTCTCATATTAAAAAAAAATTTCTAATACTGCCACACTGAACCATAATTATTTCTAAAACAAATCCCATCCTTTCGTGAGTCCATGTTCTTGCATGTGCCTCTTCGAGAGTTCTCTTCTTCTCTAGAAGACTCATACATCCCCTCTTCCAGGCAGCTTTCCTGGCCCTTCTCTCAGTTATAACTGGTTGCTGACTCTTCAGTATTCTCACAACATCCAATTTGTTCTTCCACTCTACACTCCACACTGTGCTGTGATTTTTCTAGATTCCTCCACCTCTCCCATTATAATTCTGTAACCAGAGAAACCACATCTTAGCACTTTTTTATACCCAGGACTGGGCCTGGTCCGTTGTGATTGACCGAGTAACCGAATGAATGAACCGAATGACAGTATGAGCTGTCTGTTAGGCTCTCTACCATCTCTCCTTAGGATACACGTTTTCAATGGGAAGTAATTTACTATGGTGATATTGGAAAGTGTTGCAAATAATCATGATTCTAGCACCAATAAAGCAATATAATCAATCAGAGAGACCACTGAAATATAAATTGTGACCATTTCAAAGACAATTTCCTGGCCGTCTCAAAACACAGAAAAGTTGTGCCAATCTAAGATCTCCATTTTAAATGATAAAGTTCACTGCAAGTTCAGCCTGAATTGGGCTTAAATGAAATGAAATTGAAAGCAAATGAAAGCTCAACAGGTTCCAGAATAATTGTATGCTTGTTATGATGTTCTCACTAATTGGAGCACCAGCTCAATGAACCTTGGCTTCTGGAACTGCTCCTGGGGTAGCTAGCAGACACATCTGTTTGGTACCAATCTGCGTATTTGCTCGTTTGCCAAAAATGTAAAGTGGAGCCCTGAATTAGTTTCAGTTCACTTAATCACTCCCAAGCTGACGAATCAGCTGAATATATCACAATGTTTCCCGCTCCCAACAAAAGCTACAACTTTTCCACAAGGGAAAAATTTAAAGGGAAAAGAAAAGGAGATTTAAAAGCAGAGTATTGGGAATGGCGATGTATCGAGAAGGAGGCAGCTTTGGTGAGCGTGTATTGCTCTCACTTATGTAAATAAGACCTGGTGCTAACACCAAAGAGGAGACTAATAATGAGAAGCTCTTACGTTCGAGTTGAGCACAAACTTGTATTTCCTTAAACGTAGTCACCTCTAACTCACATTTCATTCCCTTTGGCAGTGTGTGCATTAAAAGATAAGTATTTGCTACAGGGTTTCAAAAGTTGTGCTTCTAATAGAATTAAAGTTTAACCTTCATTAATCCCAGTGGTATTCTCTCTAAAATAACTTCAGTCATAGTACTTTAAGGCTATGTTCATCTTATTTTATCACAGTTCTTAAGTTATAGTAATCCTCACATCCTTTAGGTTCAGCATAAAAAAATTTCATATTTATATTTTATTTGCAGAATTCAGGTTATCTTCAAATGTTCTACAAAAATACAATGATCAGTCCACATAGACATAACCATGCTACGGAGATAAACAGTGTTACGAAGGAAGGTTTCGCTTCCTCTTTGGAATGTCAATCGAAACAACGGCTTATTGTTCCTCTTGGTTAATATTTATGTCATCTTTATTTCAGCATAAGGAATTGTAAGTGACTGAGATGGATAGAAATTTATTTATGAGAAATGTCCTCACCCTGCTACTCCAGCTCCACCAAGCTGGAACCTCCTTCCCTGGCAAGGCTCCTGATTGTTTCTTGAACTGGCATTCATCTCTCAAGTATTGATTGGACCCCTAATATGTGCAGATATGTTACTAGGTACTGACTTTTTAGCACGACATGTCTCTCTCAACCCTGCCCTGAGTTCACAGTCTAACAGGAAATAGAAACAACTTAACCCATTAAAATCAGGATGGTTATACAATGATGATATACTTGAAGTGAAATTCTTGGAAGGAAATGATTTCTGCATACAAGGATAATGCTGGGAGTCAAGGAAGGCTTTTCTCAGAAGGTACCATTCAAGATGATGTTAATAATGAGGAGGTGCCAGTCAGCCTTGATGGGACTCAGGAAACAACACTACAGGTAAAGGGAACAGTAAGTATAAGGATCCTGATTATGGAATAATGTAACCCTCCAGCCTCAGCCCTGGATCCTACCTGTGTTTCCATACCCTTGTTTTCCATTCATCTTTCACATATGTAAATTGACTAAAGATTCCATTTGGTAGGTCCTTACATGCATCCAAAGAGCCAGCCTTACTCAATACCTGGAAGGCAAAGGTCTTAACAAATTGCATGAGCTATGGGTTAGATCCATGAAAACTAAAATATGGTACTTTTCTCCATGAGGAGAAGGTCTGTATTTTATCAGTGAATCCTGAAAAACTTATAGAATTGTAAGGCAACACTTGTTCTGCCATTCTGGCAGGTTTACTTACATATTCATAAAGTTTTGTTCCAGTGTGAATAGTTGCTATGCCATCTAGTTTGTCCCCATGTAGGCAGGTGTCTCACATGTTGCTAGTCTCTCAAATTCTTTTTAGGTTACAGGGGATCTAAGTAAAGGTAGACTCACCTTTGATTGTTGTGTTCTTAGCATGTGGCCTACAGAGCATCCCCATGGCCATGGGGACCTTTTCAGTCCTGCGTTCTTTCTACTCCAGAAGGATATTGCCATTTAAAGGTGGCAGAATGAGCACCAGGGATGATGATGCAGGTGGGCAGTCTGCTGCCATCTTCCTAGGGTAAGAAGCAGAAAACACATGCAGGATAACTTTGTCTGCTGGAAGGAGGGCTGGCAAAAGTGCTGGTGATGCTTTCTTTGTAAACCTGAAGAATTACCATTGTTGTTCAAAACTCAGCCCAAACAATAGTCTAGGACACTTTGTCCAGTTACACTTGATTCTGAGCCCCAAGGACTCTGCGGGATTTCACAGCCTCTGTGCACTCCTGGTGCTGCCTCCTTGTCCACCCCAGTAAATTGGAGTGTATCGGACTATAAGCCTATATTCTTATTTGGATTGTGAACTTGTCTGTGCTTTGCTCATTCAGCTATATCTATAGTACCTGTTCAAAAAGTTCTTGTTGTAAATGGATGAATGGATGGATGGATGGATGGATGGATGGATAAATAAATGACATATAATAAATATAGTTCTACCAAAGTCATATCAAAAGTACTGAATGCTAACTAGCAGTCGTAGCAGACTCCTGAGAAGCTGTGACAACTGGAGGGAAAGAAGGAGGAGAAGAGAGGAGAGGCTTTCACAGCAGAAGCCCTGCCCACAAAGAAATAAGAGCTATTGCCCATTTAGGATTGCTAATCTTCCATCCAGAAAGACACTTTATTTTCCTCTCCTTTGGAAAATAATAAGCAGAAGGTGGAGTGACTAAGATAGTTTGATGAAATTATCTCTTTACTTAGCGGGTTAGCCTACATATTTTTGTTACTGTAACATCTGTCCAAAATGTGCGTTTCAGCCTCTGTGAGCTTGTGACTTAGCAAGTACAATATTCTGAAAAAAATGGAATCTCTTTTTGAAGGCTGAAGCTAGTGTAACGCCCTGAGGCCATGATAACGTCTAGACTGTCCTCTGGTTTCTTTTGGAAATTGCATACGAAATACAGCCAAGTCTATACTGACCCCAGGCCATGACCGGCACAGTCACTCTTTGAATAAATCTTAAAATAATTTGGTTTCCTTATGACCCATGCTTTCACCCCCAAAGTCATAAGCTATAAAGAATTCTGATAGGTTTATGTTTCTGGTTAATCAAGGTTTACTGTCTGCCTTAAACTTAGTGCCAAGTGACACCCAGTGATCATTCTTTGGAGCATCACAGGCAGCAAAGAAGTCAAATTCATCACCAAGTGACAGCTGCACTCACATCCCAGAAGAGAGTCAATTCATAATCCTTTCATTTTTATTTATTTTGTTATCCCCGTCAGGGAATCTTCCAGGCTGATACCATTAGTAGGCAGGGCATGACCTTCTACATTACTGTAATATTTTCTCTATTGGTGTGCTTAATAAGCGTTTCAGAAAAGTGAATATAGAGGGACCAGGCTGCGTAATCCCCGATTTTCTAGAATATGCCTCAGTGATAACTGGACGATGAATGCTGATGAGTATTGACTGCTTCCTTAATCAAGCCTCATGTTCCGGGGAGAGGAGGGTATTTTGCAGCTGCTGTCTAGACTGCGCTCTGTTACTAAACCATCAGAGGGATCACAAATAATCAGAGAAAAATTTGGAAATGCTATCAGATGCATTAACTGTATCTATTCACAATACTAGCAGCCTGGCTTAACAGAACACTGCTGGGACACCCTGCACCTTAATGATGTGTCAGGGGCAATAGCTGCAAAGGGTTCCTGGAATGTCGTTCAACTGACAGATATGGACGGGTTCTTATGAATTGAATTATAATGAAACAATTCTCTTGAATGGATCATGTAGTGGAAATGGGCTTCATCTGATACTCATTATTTTTGATACCATCCGTATTTGAAGACAAAGTGACCTGCATCCAGTGTTTAATGACTGGGGATTTGGCAAGGTTATTAACCATACTAACCCTCAGAACCTGCCACAGTATTGCTGGGATGATAAGGCTGGAGGGAAGTTTGTCACAGGATAGAAAGGAGGCCTTCACATCTCACTGACTAACACTAGATGAACTGCCTACATTTTTGGAGTCCAATTTTCCTTATTTATTAAATATGAAGATCAATATAGTCTTCATAGGATTGTTGTGAAGAATGATGCAAGTCAAATTCCTTGACTCAGTCAGTAAATATTGAGTAATAAAAATGATGCGAAAGTACTCTGTCAATATTACTTATTATTAATGACAAAATTTAGCTATCAAAAGATTTGTCTTCCCACTGTGAACAGCTATAAAACTAGACACAAAATATGAGGCAAGTCTTTTCAGGCATGGACAATAGGTGGCACTACCTGGTATCCAATACCTGAAAACTGTGGTTTAACACGTTTTGTTCAATTTCTAGTTCAGGAAGGAAGATAAATCCAGTCATGTTGCTCTGTGTGGCTCTGAATGGAGTTCTTCTGTGGTTTGTAGTGATTAAAAGTGAACCAATTAAATAATAGGAAGTGTAGCTTAAAAGCTAATACAGAAATAAAATGGAATACTAAAAAGTGTTTGATTTACCCAAATGAAAATAGGAGAAGATAAACAAGAAAAAACATCACATGGAACGATAGAATTAAAATGATGATGACTTAAAACCCAACTGTTATAATAACTGTATGAAATGTAAATGGGCCACGATTCCTCTTAAAGACAAACTGGATGGAAGACAAGAGTAGAGTAGTCATGATAATGCTGTACCTACCCCACTTCAAGGAAGTATTTTTGGTCTTGACCTGCAGATATCTGTTGGTGCTCAGGCTACAGAGAATCACTTACCTGAAGCATGCACTTCCCAGTGTGGCCCATGTCCAGTCACTCCAGGGCCTCAGAGACCTGGCCATTCACTTCAATGTGGGATAACTTTGACTGACCACGTATGTTCCTGAGTCACCCTTAGGGTGGATTAAGGCTTTTGGAGAAGCCAACTTGTAGAAAGATTTCATTATATAATGTCCATGGAGAGGGCCTTTCACTGTAAAGGCACAGATTAGAAATAAAAGAGCAATAAAAGATACACCATGCCAAGAGTAAATTTAAGAAAACTGATATTACTATAGTCCTATCAGACAAGATAGAATTCAAGACAAAGAAGGCTGCCTAAGAAAAAGAGAACTGTTTTAAGTGATAAAAGAGTTAATAGCATAGGAAATCACAAATATTCTAAGTATGTATGCACTGAATAATAATGTTTCAAAATACATGAAGAAAACTGACATAAAAGAAGCAATGGACATTTCCATGATCATACAGTAGTTGGAGGGCTTAACATTGCTTTCTGGAAGAATTGGGAAAAATATCAATAACGATTTAAAAGATATGAAAGCAATATTAACCAATTTGACCCAGTTTTTATTTATAGAACATATTAACAACAGCAGAACATAATTTTTTATCAAGTATTCTTGGAATGTTTACTAAGATATATACTAATGTACTGAAATGTTGCAGAGTATGTTTTCTGACTACAACAGAATTTAATTGGAAGCCAATAACAACAATACAATATCTTGAAATTCCTGAAATATTTGGAAATTTACCATCATATTTCTAAATATCTCATAGGTACAGCAGAAATCACAAGGGAAATAAAAGAATGTTTTCAGTTAAATGATAATCAAATAAAAAACACACATTGAAAATTATATTTGATCTGATTAAAGCAATTGTTATGCAGTGAAATATATAGTCTTAAAGGCCTAAAAAGCGCAAAGATCTAAAACCAGTCACTAAATTTTCAGAAAACAAAACACGTAAAACTGACAAACCAGTAAGTCCTTTGAAACAATTAATGAAATTGGTATGCTCCAATGAAGACTTATAGGCAAAATGAGGAAGTAAATATAAAATCAGCCATAATTAGGAATGAATGATAGGATATTACTATGGAGCATACAGATATTAATTGCATGCTGTGTTTGTGTCCCCTCCAAATTCATGTTGGAATTTAATGTCTGATTCAAACATATTAAGAGATGAAGCTTTTAGATGACTATTAGGGAACCAGGGCTCTGCCTTCATGAACAAATTAGTGTCTTATAAAATGGCTCAAGGTGGCGAATTTACCCTTTCTGTTCCTTCTGCCAAGTAAGGATGTAGTGTTCCTCTCCGGTGAATATAGCAATAAGCTTTGCCACAGTGGAAGTCGAGAGCAGATCTTACCAGACTACTGAACCTGCTGGTGCCTTGACTTTGGACTTACAAATTTCTAGAACTGTAAGAAGTAAATTTCTATTTGTAAATTACTCAATCTCAGATATTTTGTTGTAGCAATACAGATAGACTAAGACAGTGGAGAATGAGGAAATTTTTTAAAAAACATTTTAACTTACATAAAATGGATCTGAAAGACAAAAAATAGCAAAGCTTATCAAGAAGAAATAGAAAAATTAGTAAGTAGCTTTGTAGAGACTAAATAAAATGAATAATAATCACAATCCTCTGACAAAGAAAATTCCAACCCCAGTATCCTTACTGGTGCAATCTATCAATTGACAAAGATAAAATAAAAATATCAACATTACACAAATTCCTTCAAAAAAGTAAAAAACACACCCTAATCCATTTTATAAGCCAGCATAAACTTGATACTAAACCCGACAAAGGTATTACACAAAGAAAATTACAGCCCAATATTCTCCATCAATTTAAACACAAAAATTCTTTCTAAAATTTTAACAAGTCTACTTCGGCAATATATAAAAATGATAGTGCACTATGAAGCGCTGTTTACCCCAGGAATGCAAGGGAGATTCAAAATTGAAAAATACCAACCAATTTAATTTATTATATTAATTGAATGAAAGAAATATCTTATGATCTTGTTAATGGATGCAGACAAAGCACTTGACAAAATCCAGCATCCATACTTGATAAAGTTCTCAGCCACAAGGAGCAGAAAAGATACTTCTCAGCTTATGGCTATGATAACGTTAATGGTGCTAGATTGAATGTTTTCTCTCTGAGAAAGAGTCTTAGTTACTTTTTTGTCACTGGGATACAATATCCAACACCCACAATTTAAAGACGGAAGGATTCATTTTGGCTCACGGTTTGTAGAGGTTCATAGTCAGCTGGCTCCAAGACAGGGCGGCGTGCATGGCAGAGAGAAAGAGCTTGTGGGGTGGCCGCAGGAAGCAGAGTGAGATTAAGGGAGGAGGGAGGAAGATACACCCTTCCAGGCCACCCCCAGGGACCTGCCTCCTCCAGCCAGGCTTCACTGCCCAAATCACATTTAGCTACAACTCATCTGCTGATGGTGGCTATCACATCGCCACATCCAATCACCCCCTCAAAGGACCACCTACGAGCACATGAGACTTTGGGGGACATCTTGATATAAACCATAACCGAATGGGAGAAAGTCAAAGATGTCCACTCTCATCATTTCTATTCAGCATTATTTGAAATAAGGCTAGTAAAAGAAGAAGAGGAAAAACAGATTCAAAATTAAAAAGTAGGAGCTAAGGATTTAGCTCAGTGATTAGAGTGCTTGTCTAGGAAGGGCAAGGCCCTGAGTTCGATCCCCAGCACCAAAAAGCAAAACAAAACAAAAAAAACCCCAAAAAACAAAAAGTAATGAGTGTGGTAGTACATATCTGTAATCCCAGAACTGTGGAAGGTTGAGGCAGGAGGACGACATGTTTAAGGCCAGCCTGGGAGATTTAGAAACTTAGTTCAATCTCCAGTATTACAAATATACACGCACAAACATACACCTGCAAAAAGGTGACTCTGTCTTTCCAGATGACACAACTGCTTACTTAGTTGCAATTTTATTTTTGATAAACAACCCTAAGAAAGAGAGAGAGAGAGAGACAGAGAGACAGAGAGACAGACAGATTTTAGAATTAATAAGTGAACTTAACAAGGTTATAGGAGTCGGTTACATTTATTTCTATATAATCACACTAATTGGTAAATTACATAAAAAGCTGCATTTACCATAACACCAAACACCCACAAAATATTTAAGAATCAATTAACAAAAGATGTATCTCATTTGGGAAATTATCTTGATACTATATGGTATGTCTCGGAACAGAAAGACTCACAGGCCAAATTAAAACATTAAATTAAAGCCCAAATCACATG
>PVJO010024598.1:0-24119 GCA_004026905.1 Hystrix cristata | reverse complement strand
TAAAAAAAAAAAAAAAAAAAAAAAGAAGGAGCCTTTGCCACTCGTGTGACCTGAAGCTTGGAACTAAATTTAGGTTCAGAAGGGGTGTGGATCGGGGTGGGGAGTTGTCTCTCAGACTATGAACTTCACAGTTTTAAAGTCAAGTTTATTGAGGTACATTCAGTAAAATTCACACTTCTTATATGTGAAATTCAATGCTTTTTTGTAGCACTGGAGAGTGAAGCCAGGGCCGTGTGCAGGCTGGGTTAGCACTCTAGTCCCGAGCCACATCACCCAAGTTCAACGATTTTGACAAATGTATACGTATTGTAGCACCACTGTAATCAGAATATTTAATGTTTTTCTCTT
Organism: Hystrix cristata; assembly: GCA_004026905.1. Taxonomy (NCBI): domain Eukaryota; kingdom Metazoa; phylum Chordata; class Mammalia; order Rodentia; family Hystricidae; genus Hystrix; species Hystrix cristata. The sequence goes on along the minus strand of PVJO010024598.1, from coordinate 23,771 downwards.
CCCTGCCAGTGTCTTCATGTCCGCTTTTTGTCAGACCCTTGCCCCTCCGCCCAGGACTACACTGATATGCTTTCATCTGTAATTTTGTCTTCTCATAAAAGCATATATGTGAAATAATATATTATGTAGCCTTTAATATTCATCTCTTTTCACTCAGCATGATGTTTTTCAATCCATCTGAGTTGTTGCAGGCAGCAGTAATTTGCTCCTTTTCGGTCCTGAACTTGTTCACCAGGGAAACAGCTAAACTCAGGAAGGTGAGAATCTGGGAGTCCCAATTTATCTACTTTCGCCCTCAGAAACAGAGCAGGCTTGCTAGAGTCATCCTCGTCTTGACAGCCCCAAGGCTGGTGACACTCTCCGAAAGCATTCCCTCTTTGGTGGGCTCGGGTTTGTTCCCCAGCGGGAGAATAGAGTGAGCCCCTGACTTAGGAACATTCGAGTTGCTAACTCTCACAGATACCAAAGAACCTCGCATTATGAACATTCGTAGATGTGAACAAATCTCAGAAGCAGCTCAGGTGCCTGCCGATCATTGTCACAGTTGTGCTGCTGTGTGCTTGCTGTGTATTGCGATACTGTATCGTGCTCAATCAGAGCCCAGGATGTCTGGAAACAAGAAGAAAAGCAGAGGTGATGTGGAGGGGACTGCCAGGAAGAGCAAAACAATAACGGTGGAAACAAAAGTGGAAATCATTGAGAGATTGGACTGAGGGGAAAAGATGGTAGACATCATTAGTTCTTTACAGTAGTATTACCATTTTAAGGTAACTGCACAAGTAGTTTATTTACAGTATTTGTGTGTGCTTGGCTTTTTATGCTTTATTTTGTATATTTGTGTCAAAGATGTATAAGACTCACTTCATCAGACTTCACAAATGAATCCAACTAATAAACATTCTCCAGTTCCACAAATCATTGATCGTTCCTGAAATGCCTAGGACGTGTGACAAATTCCAGCTGCAATTTTTGTGACTCATGTAAGTACTGGGCTCTTCTGTTTAGTTGAAAGACCCCAGCTGCTTGCCCTCTGGATAAACTAAAATGAGCTGGATTAGACCAGGCCTAATCCCTATTTACAGCAAGACAGGCTAAGGCAGCATCGATAGAGGCTAAAACCCAGCAAGGCACCATCCTCAGAGAGAAAACCCAAGAAGGAGATTCAGAGCATGATAAGCTGAGTGTTGGTCAAAGCAAATTTGAGAAGAGAAATTATCTTTGGGGTCCCTCTGCATATCTCTGAAGGATCTCACCACTTCCCATGTGTGCCTAGGCCCAGATATCCTGTTATGCCACTTTAAATTATAGGACCGTATTTCTCAAATTGCTTCAGGGAATACTAGGTGATGTTGATAATTGTTGTATAAAAAGTATTATGGTTTGAACATGTCTTCCAAAGTCCACATGTAGGCATTTTAACCTCCAAATCAGAGCCAAGCATGGTGCTGCATGCCTGTAATCCCAGCACTTGGGAGGCTGAAGCAGGAGGATCTCTGGAAGTTTGAGGCCAGCCTGAACTGCATATACCTTGTCTCAAAAAAAAAAAATCAAAACTAAACAAATCAAGCAAACAAACAAACAAAAAACCAATTCAACAATGTCCAGAGGTAGAATCTTTGAGAGTTCATTAGGTCACAAACTCGACCTCATGTAGATTAATGCTATTGTCTTGGGAGTGGGTTCCTAATAAAAAGGATGAATCCATCCCTCCCCTTCGTATGCACACGCAGGAATAACAAGAACAAAATCTGCTAACAGTTCAGAAAGACGCACCATCAAAATACAACGTCATTTTAAAAATATAAAGGAATGCTGTTCTTCGTCAGGTGAGGGGTCAGACCAAACTGCTTTACTCAAGAAGTCTCCGGAGAAGTCTAGAGACTCGTCAAACTCTTGCTCGAACTCTGGCTAGAACTCGGGAAAATGGAGAGCACACAAGTACTCGAGTGTTGAGGTGGCTCCAACCTTATGAACCCTACTCTTCCATGGACCGTGGGTAGAAAGGGCCGCTTATTGACGGGAAGCCAGCAGGGACAATCCGGATAGGCAACACTTCGAAAATCTTGTATAGGAGACCTTGATACTAAGAGTCCTTATGTCACGTCTCTCCCCGGTGACTAAGTTTGTGGGGCTCCTCTAGGCTTCTAGCAGGCCTGGAAACTGGTGGCATTAAGTCTTTCTTGCATCCAGTGCCAACCTGGAGCAGAAGGCCTGTTTCTCCGTGGTGGAAAGGACTCGTGGGACTGCTCCACACGAGGCTGGTAAAGGGAGAGGGCGATGGCTGGGCGTGGCTGTCTCCAAGCTACCGGAAATGCATCTTTCTTTTTCCGGTTGGAGTTTCACAGCCCTGGACCTAAGATTGACAAGTTGGATCTTGGGGCGGTGGAAGGTTCGGGGAAGGAACTGACCTTCCAAGGCCCCTGCGTTCCCGAAATCTCGTCGTTTCCACTCGGTAAGCATCGCGCGCTTTTCCTGACGTTGCCTCTGCGAGTGACCTGGGAGCGGAGTTTCGCTCCGCAGAGTAGGGGGGAGGCGTGGTGACTTTGTAATCGAGTTAAGGAAAAGGAAAGTGGCCTCCGAAGACGCCACAATTGACTGGAGGTAACCGAGAAGCTGATTTTCGCTTTCGATTCCGTCGCGGAGCCTCTGAGTGATACCGCCCGTCCTGCTAGTCACAGCCTTGGAGCTGCAGTGTAGCGGTGAGTGGGGCGGGGCATGAGACGCAGAGTTTCTCAGTAGGCGGTCACATCGTTGCTAGGCGGCAGGTTGACGGAGAGCTGGCGGGGAGCTGTCCTCTGCAAGGCCCAAATGCCACTTGCAACCTGCAGAAGCAACCCCTTTGTGCACTTTGTGCAAATGTAAATGGTGAAGCATACTCGTGGCCGTGAGCATGCCAAGTGATTAAGGGCGTCCCTGTGGCCTAGAAGGTGTAACCAATTCGTGGCAGGGTTGGGGCAGTAACATCCACCACTGCACCCTGCCAGATGTCTCAGTATCCACTGGCTTATGATTGTAGGAAGTCATTCCAGCCTTAAAGACATTGACTTGTGCTGACACAGAAATCTAGGAGATGTCCCTTAACTCTTGAGCCTGGGTAGACAGCAAAGAGCCAAGCATTTCTTTGAATATCCGTGGTCAGTCCAGGAAGAATTTTGTGGCTGTTTCTGTGGATCACCTCAGTGAAAATCAGGCTGTGAAGGCCATCTTCGGCCTTGAGGATACATGTAAAGTCCTCTTTTGAGAAAATGTAAAGGAAGGAGTAGAGTTACCCTTACTCCAGTCTTTCTTGTCTATAAGAACCTTAATCATCACCATCTCTCTTTTTTCTTAACAATCTGATATTTGGATTTGTTGTAAACAAAGGCCAGCAGTAAGTTTTTCCAGTTAAACAAAGAATTTAATACACAGGTACAAAACTGCACAGTGTCCCTTATCAGCCTTCCAAAAGAAGTGCACCCACCACCAACTGTTGATCTTTTTGCTTAGTGGGGGGAAATTTGCTGAGAAAGAACACTTATTTTTTCCTTAATTGCATCTCTGATCTTGCTGTCCCAGTTTCACTACCAGTATTAATAAAATGGAAATGAGAATATCAAATAGTCCATGAAGTAATGGCTTTAATTTTCATGGGAAGATTAAGAGACACAGGCAAGACATGGGTGATCTGTTAAAATTTAGAAAAACTCAAATATGCTCTATTTGTGAAGCTCAGACAGGACATACACAGATTAAGTACTGGATATCCTCCGACCTTCTTTTGGCCAGCGGGTACCTATTTTTTCACCAACCTTTCCTAAACTGCTGAAAAAGAAAAAAAAATGTGGCTGAGGGATGTAAGACATGGTTTGACATTTTTTTTTATGAATTGTGCTTTGTTTCAAAGTTGAGTAACAAAGAAGAGAGCACCATACCTCCTTGAATAATCTATGATAGCGAGTGTCCTAACACTTAGTGGTTGATTTTATTTTTATTTATTTAGGTTTTTGTTTTTTTTTTTTTTTTTTAGGCAGGGTCTCACTGTGCAGTTCAGACTGACCTTGAACTCACTATTGTAGCCCAGGCTGGCCTCGAACTCATGGTGATCCTCCTGCCTCAGCCTCTCGAGTGCTGGCAGTTGATTTTAAAGGAGAAGCAAGGCAAGAACTTTTCACCTCATCTAATATGTGCCGTATGACTTTCTCCTTGACGTGTACTTTCTTTTTCTCCTCTCCCTTAGTGCTCTTGGAAAGAAGATCCATTCACTGGTTTTGCAGCAAACCTAATGGGGCTTCAGTTGTCACGGGTGGCACCAGTGGGGTGTCAGTGTCACAAACAGGAGTAAAACTGCTGCTAAACGAAATGATGACCAGTGAGTTGAAAGAGGATGCATGTTTGAACTCCAACATGGAGGCTGTTTGGGAGACTAAAGGATCTGTGAAAGAGCGCTCCAGTCAGAGTAAGCAGTACAGCCTACAAATAAAACGTCTTTGTCCTGAGAGTGCTCGCCAGCACTTCCGGAGCTTCTGTTTTTGTGAAGCACCTGGACCGCTAGACGCTGTCAGCCAACTTCAGGAATTATGCCATCAGTGGCTGAAGCCAGAGATCCACTCAAAAGAGCAGATCCTGGAACTGCTGGTGCTCGAGCAGTTCCTGACCATTCTGCCCAGGGAAATCCGGAACTGGGTGCAGAAGCATCATCCGCAGAACATCAGACAGGCTGTGGTCCTGGTAGAATGCTTGCAGAGAGAATCGGGTGGAACAAAAAATGAGGTGAGAAGGAAGATTCCTTATACGGTATGTACAACGAAATAGGATAGAGGTAGATCTGTCTGGGCAGGGGCTTACCAGGGAATGAGATGGATTAAGTCACGTTTCTCTTGTTCCTTTAGGGTAGCCAGGCAGGATCTGAAATCACAGTCCTACAGCAAATGGTCTACAGGCCTCAGAATTGCTGGTAGAGTCTTTCCTGGCCTTAGAGGAAAAAAAAAATATTTTTTTTCCCACTCTAGGGCCAGGATGAATTGAAGGTGGTGGGCCTAGTCTGACATGGATGAGACAAGACTTGAGTTCTTAGAAACAGAAATAAAAGACAAGAAAGAGTTGGAAAATGGGAAAATTTTCAAAAAATGGGCAACATTTAAAGAAACCAAAGGAGAGTGAGGGTAACAAACAGAAGTACAAATCAAACAACTGTAGGTAGACTGCAGAGGAATAGAAGAAGTGGAAAACAAAAGGAAAACAATGATATACACAGAATGAAGTGCCAACAGACAAGTGGAAGGAATCAGGATGCTGAGGGCTTGTGTCCTCTGTAGCAGGAACACAGACCTGGGCTGGGAGAAAAAGCCTCCACTGCCCTCCCTTAGAGGGAGCACCTGTCCTTGTCACAGCTAGTGTGTGGGTAACCAAGGTAGGCCTTTGGGAGATGGCAGCACATTACCTCTCTTCAGGAGCCCACCTTGCCACCTTGAAGGTAAGACAGAGCATATTTTTGGTGTCTTACTGCAAGCAAGTCATGTAGAAAGAGATTGGAGCCCATCTCTTTCATTTTTTGCTCCACTCCATCCTCTTTCCCCATAACATCCTTCCTTAGCTATAGGAGGGTTGAAAAATCTAGCTGATAGGGAAATTTAAATTCCTCATCTTTTAGAGAAAATGCAAAGGTAGAAATCCACTAAGGCAGGGACCAATGTCAAGAAAGCAAGCCAATGAAAGCAGTGTGACAATAGACAACCTTCCCAAACCTGCTAGTAGCCTGAACTGTGGCTGTGTACACAGGATTGGGGCTGCTCGGTTGGGGAGGCTGGAAGTAGTCATAGCGTTTTTCTTTTTCTCTTAATTTCCCCAGATTCTGTGTATGGTTCTTTATGAGAACATAGTAACACAATATTTCATCAGTTTTTTAAATTCCCAAATCTGGGCCCTACTCCCTCTGCTACCTCCCCTAAACCAAAAGTAAATTCTGTGCTAATGAGGATGGGGATTATTTGTAGGTCACAGCCCATGAGCTGGGAGAGGTGGCAATGCTGTTAGGAGGAACAGCAGTGGCCCCAGCAGAACTAATGGGTGTGTTTCAGAAAGAATGTTGGAATACATACCAGGTACTACCAGAACTGCTGGGCTGACATACTCACAAAAAAAAAAAAAAAAAAAAAAAAAAAAAAAAAAAAAAAAAAAAAAAAAAACCCAAAACCCAGCCTGTATATAAAAGAGGTGAGGAGATTCGTAATAATTCTCTGGGGAAGTGTGATAGCAATTGGTTCAGCTAGAATAGTATACAGTGATGGCGAACCTTTTAGAACTTTCAGTGATAACAAATAGCCAGCTGTGGCACGCATGCCGTAGGTTCGCCAGCACTGGTGCGGGAGATTTCCAGGTACCCAGCCATGCTAGCCATTATCTTTCCCAGGTGGGAGTGCAGCAGGTGGCCAAAGGTTGGAGTTGATCTGACTTGCAACAGTTATCCACGGGCCAGAACCCTGATATTCACACCATGATCCTTGCTCCTCAGAAATTTAAGAGCAGAGAAAATGGAACACAGACAGGTAGGGCCCCTGCACCTTTCTAAGTGACAGAAAAAAAATTCAGATCAGGAATGTGCTGCCAAGTGGCAGAATGTGAAGAACATCATGTACCAAGACAAAAATCTCCTATATTACTGTACACCAGAGGACCTGAGTCCATTTTCAAACACCACTAATTTTTGCCCAGCTGAAAGAGCATTTTATTTTATGCGATTCAATTTATTTTATAGATTTTTCCATTATTAATTTATCTCATGAAATCTGAAGAAATAGTAATCTGAGGAACTGGCTGTAGGAGTGGTGGATATTTGGTTCCTATTTCCCACGAGAGGACCACTTCCAGACACCATACATATGTTTGTCCCAATGATCCATCTTTACCAAAGGCGTCCTGATAGTCTGTATTTTAGAAATCAGATTAAGATGTTCATAAACAGAAAAGAGAAATTTTCTCTGGCTCTTTTCCACCCACAGCTGTGCACACTCCACAGATTTTAGGCCTTTCTGGGCAGAAAAGCACCAAACACTGGAAGATGGCATCTGAGCTCATCTTGCCTGAGTCCCAGGTGAGCTGTACTTTCTAGCTTTTTCAGGTGGCCCTGTTTCTGCTCTTCCCTGCTCTCTGTCACTTGTTCTGCCCCACAGGTGTTCTACAGTGTCTTAGCCCCAAATATTTTCCAGGAAACTAAGCTTGGCACAGTGTGAATGGGAATTAGGTACTTCCCAGGCTGTTTACTGATCTGCTTGGCTCCTTCCTTTCTGCCATCTCACTTTCCCCTCTAAATCTTGTACTGTTAATTTCTTCAGCGTCTGTCCTACCACGTAATTCAGAGATGGGTGGTTAGAAAGTTTCTGCAGTGGCAAGTACTGAACTAAAGCCTATTCTCTCCTTCAGAGTCTTTTGACATTTGAAGATGTGGCTGTGTATTTTTCTGAAGAAGAATGGCAGCTATTGGACCCTGATCAGAAGACTCTCTACAGTGATACAATGCAAGATAACTGTGAGACTGCCACCTTTCTAGGTAAAGATTTTCCCCTCTCTTTGTGTACAAATTGAGTAATATGTTGTGTCCTCAGTTTATGGAAATTGCACCCCTCTGCTCCAGCAGCTGGTTGTTCTCCACCGGATAGTGTGGGGGAAAGGGAAGGTGTATCCAGATCATTTAAAATAAATATACGTGTGTCGCTTCCTTATTCTAAGTAGAATTATTGATCTGTCATACCCTGGCTCTTACCCTGCAATCCTGTTTTTGCCTTATCTTTCCCATCTCAGTAAAGGGTATCACCATTTACCCAGCCTCTCAGGCCAGAAACCTCCCTCACCCTGTACTACGGTCTTTTTGTTAAACTCCACAGCTGATCTATCAGCACATCTTCTTCATTCTGTCTTCACAATGTATCCTGAACCTAACCATATCCCAACCTCTTCCAATCTCGCTATCCTAGTCTAAGCTACCCTCATCTCTAGTCAGGTCTGTCTTCAGTAACACCGGGGTCCCATTCCACCTATCATTCATGCCTGTCTTCTTTAGGTGTACTTCCTAGCTTCCTCATTGCATATTTACCCACATCCACAGTGAAGTATGAAGAAATTATTGGATCCAAGATTTTGCCTACCTAAACATTTGGAAATTTTAAAAGTATGAAAGAGTCACTTACTCTTCCTGAAAATAATATAAAATTAAGGTGAAAGTTCACGACTTCAATATTTTATTCTCAAAGCACTATCGCTGCACTTTAAAGTTAATGTGATCAATTTGGAGCAAGAAGAAGAACCATAAATCCAAAGTCTCTGAGAATTCAAGGACAGTTTTAGAGATTTCCTGTAGGTAAGTATATATGCGAGAAAAGGAGAAATGTTCTGTGACAGGAACCTTTACATGACTTTAACATTTTAAGATTCTGTTCCTGTATTTTTAATTAAAGTTTTTGTTGAGATCATTTTAGATTCACATGCAGACTTAAAATGTAATACACAGAGAATCCATGTGCATATCACCCAGTTTCCTGCAGTAACTTTAACAAAAGTACTATAATTACAGCCAGATACTGATGCTGATAAAACCTACTTATCTTACTGAGATGTCCCCGGTTTTACTTGAATTAATTTGTGTGTGCTTGTATGTATATTAGTTCAATATGGTTTTATCACATGTGTAGATTTGTGCATTCACCACTAAAGTCAAAAATACTAGACAGTTCCATTACCATGTGGATCCCTCTGTTGCCTTTTTTTTTTTTTTTTTTTCGGTACTGGGGATCGAACTCAGGGCCTTGTGCTCGCAAGGCAAGCACTCTAACCACTGAGCTAAATCCCCAGCCCTCTATTGCCTTTTTATAATCACACCTACTTCCCTCTCACACCCCTGTCACCCATACCAACCATTAATCTGTTTTACATTTCTAAAATTTTGCATTTGAAAAATTTTATTGTGGATGGAATTATAAAATATGTAGCTCATTCAATTTAGGATAATTCCCTGGAAATTAATCTAAGTTTTTGCATACATCAATAACTCATTTCTTTCTAATTGCTGAGTAGCAGTCTCCATCACTGTTTAAACATTCACCCACTGAAACATATCTTTGCTGCCTCCATCTTTTGGCTATTTGAATACAACTGGTAAGAACATTCATGTACAGGTTTTTCTGTAAGGTTTTCATTTCTCTGGAATAAGTACTTCAAGGGTACAGTTGCTGGTTCATACGATAATTACATGTTTAATTTATAGGAAACTACTAAACTGTTTTCCATGTGGCTTTCTCATTTTACATTCCCTCTAACAATGTATGAGCAATTCAGTTTTTCCAAATCTTTGCATATGTTTAGTGTCAGTATTTTTTGTACTTTTAGCTATTCTGATAGGTATGTAGTGATATCACATTATGGTTTGGATTTGCATTTCTCTGATGACTAAAGATGTTTTATAGCTTTTCATGTGCTTATTTGCCATCTCTGTATCCTCTTCAGTGAAATGTCTTTTGTCCATATTTTAAATGGATTATTCAATTATTGAGTTTGAACACTCTTTATAGTCTAGATTCTCATACTTTGTCAGTTGTATGGTTTGTTGTCAATTTCTCCCATCTATATATTGCTTTTATCATCTTGCCCTAGGTTTCCATAGATTAATAGTTTTCATTTTGATGAGGACTAATTTTTTTTTTCTATTACACATCGTGATTTTGGTGTCAGGTTTAGAACTATGATTAGCTTTGCCCTAGATCCCTATGGTTTTCTTTTAAAACTTTTTTTTTCCAACACAAAATAGATACTTTATTGTCATCTCACAAACAAGAACACTGAGGCAAAAGAAAGTTAAACTTGCCCAAGGGAACAAGAGGTAGTGAGACAAGGATTTAAGTCCCTGTCTGTTTATAAACTTTTATAATTCTATGTTTTACATTTAAGTCCATTATTCATTTTGAGTTAATGTTTTTATAAGGTATGAGGTTTAGATTGAGGCTTCTTTTGCCTGTGGAAGTTCAATTGCTTTAGCATCATTTGTCATTTGTTGACTTGCTCCACTGAATTGCTTTTGTGCTTTTTGTCAAGGATAAATTGGGCATGTTTGTGTGTTTCTAAACTACTCGATTGGCTACATGTCTTCCTCTGTGCATATTGCACTCTCTTGATTATCATAGTTGTATAGCAAGCCTTAATATCTGTTGGGCAGGGCAATATCTGTTGCCCAGGGTGTTGAGCAGGGTGAGATATATATATACACACATAAATATATACGCATATATGTATACACACATATATATACACATATATACATATATACACATATATACATGTATATACATATATACACACACATATACATATATACACATATATGTGCATGTATGTATATGTGTGTGTATATATATATATATATATACATTTTTAAAGTATATGCCTAAGCTTTTTGCTTTCATTGGGATAATTGTAAATGATACTATTTATTTTTATTTTGGTTCCTGCATATTTATTGTTTTTATACGGGAATGCCATGGATCTTGTATCCCATGACTATCCTGAATTCATTCATTAGTTCTAAGTCTTTTTCATTTGTAGATTTCATACCTAGGCAATCGTAAAATCTAGAATGCTTTTTCTTTTTCTTGCCTTATTACACTAGACTCAACTTCTAGTACTGTTTTGAATTAAAGTAGTAACAGAAGACATCCTTGCTTTGGTCTCAATTTTAGCATGAAAACATTCAGTCTTTCATCATTACCATGATGTTAGCACTGGAGTTTCCTTGTTGATATTCTTTATCAACTTGGTACAGTTCCTAACTTTATGAATTTTTTATCGTGAATGGATGTGGGACTTTGTGAAATACTTTTTCTGTGTCAATTGATAGCAGCATATTATGTTCTTCCTTTAGTTTGTTGAAATGGTGGATTATGTTTATTGTCAAATGCTGAACAAACCTTGCAAAGTTTGTGGGCAGTTTGAGTCTATACTTTTCTTAAGTGCTGTCTCTATGGTTTTGCTATCAACATAATACTGGTCTTATAAAATGAGTTGGGTAGTAATTCCTCTTTTCTGGAAGATATTATAAACAATTGTTGTTAATTCTTTACATATTTGGTAGAATCCTCCAGTGACACCATCTGAACCAAGAGTATTTTTTAAGGGAGAGTTTTTAAATTATGAATAATTTTCTAATGGTCTTAGTGCTCTTCAGGTTACCTATTTCATATTGATTGCATTCTGGTAGTTTTTAAGGAATTAGTCCATTTTTTACTAACTTTTTAAATTCATGAGCATAAAGTTCAGAGTACAGTGTACCTCGGTTTACGAGCTTAATTTGTTTTACAATTTTGGGGAAGATGGTCAAGGTCCTATTTGTCACCCAATGTGGAGTCTGTGAAAGGACGCAAAATTTTGCTAAATGCTTTTGTTTGCGAACCCAATTGTTTGCAAACAGATGAGTTCATGGACCGAGGTACTACTGTACTCTCTTATATTTTAATTGCTGCAGAGTATGTAGTGATATACTCCCCTCCTTTCCTCCATTCCTTCATCTTTCATCCTTTTTTTATGTGGGGGTTCTGACTATTTTATTCAGTCTGATCTTGAACTAGTGATTCTCCTGGCTCAACCTCTCTGGTAGCTGGGACTATAGGCTGTTACATTCTTTTGTTTGTTTGTTTATTTGGTTTTGGGTTTTTTGTTTGCTTGCTTTTTGAGACAGGGCCTCACTGCGTAGTTCACACTGACCTTGAACTCACTATGTAGCCCAGGCTGGCCCCAAACTCATGGCAGTCCTCCTGCCTCAGCCTCCTAAGTGGTGCTGGGATCACAGGCATGCATTGCCATGACCAGCCTTATTACGTTTTTTGTTTTGTTTTGTTTTTTTGTGCTGGAGATTGAACTCAGGGCTTTGTGCTTGCTAGGCAAACACTCTACCACTGAGCTAAATTCCCCCGCCCCTTATTACATTCTTGATATTGTTGATTTGTGTCTTTATTTCTGTTAGTCCTTATAAAGGTTTAGCTGTTTTGTTAGTTTTGTTTAAGCAGAAGCTTTTTGTTTGACTGTGATTTCTGCTATCATTTTTGTTATTTCCCCTTTTCAGCCTGTTTTTGCTTTATTTTTCTTCTTCTATAGTTTCATGAGGTAGGAACTTGGATGATTGATTTGAGATCTTCCTTTTTTTCTATTGTAAGCACCTACGGCTACAGAGTTCCTCTGATCACATTTCACATTTCCTTAACTGCATTTTATATGTTTTGTTACACTTTCATTTCCCTCAACTCTATTTTAAATTTTCCTTTCAGACTATCTTTGAACTGTGGATTATTTAGAAATGGGTCATTTTATTTCCACCTATATTTAGATTTTCCTATTTTTTGCCTTTGATTTCTAGTTTGATTACATTTTTGGTCAGAATTGCCTTTCTCACTGAAGTTGTGATTTCCTTGGTTATTAGTCTGATGAATGATTTTTTTTTTAATGCATCCTGATTCTTGTGTATATTACATTAAAAGAGTCTGGCTCCTGGTAAGTATTTTGTTTTAAATGTTTAAACTAAGACATTTACTAAAACAAACTAAATGTTGGCATGCAAGTTCTTCTGACTTTTATGGAATATGCTTCCAATGACAGTTTCAATTTTCAGAGCTTTTATGATGTTAACTTTGGTTTATATGGTACTGCTGTAGCTCCCAGCTGGTGTTGCCTAAAGCTGTGGAAAGCATTTCACTGGACCAGGGTATCTCTCAGAGGAGAAGGGGAATTAAGACCCATTGAGAAGAAAAGGCTTCCTAAGCCAGGGCACTGTGTCTAGTTCACTCTTACTAGCTGTGCTCCTTCACTTTGGGATCTCTTGTTGAAGACACAAAGTCTCATGTCTATGATTAAGAGGCTTCTTTCCAATTTTCATTGATTTGGCTGAGTGTTTTTTGCCAGTTCTGCTTGTGCATCTTGATGTATTACAACTGGGGTTGAGGAAACTCCAGCCCAGTCTGGAAGGCAAGTATCTCTCCTGGCTACATAACTGTTGACAGATTCCAGACTGATTCCCTTTACCAGTTGTGTCTGGTTTGCCTGATATGGTCAAAAGGTTTCCCAGTCAGGCTGGAGAAGGAATAAGAATCCCTGGATCTGAGTTACCTTCTTATGGTGGATGTGGGGTATAAAACACCCTGCTATGCTATTCTTCCATTCCTGGGGTCCCAAACTAGTTTGCATTCTTCCCACTTTTTAGAATTCTCTTTTGGTTATTACCTGCATTGTTTAATGGGGTTGTTGTTGCACCTAGCAGGGAAGCTCAGGGAGAAATAAATTTATGCCATTTCGTCAAAGTAAACAGAAGTCACTCGTTTGCTGTATTTTAAAAAGCAATTATTTTTTGTTTTTCTCTCAATTCATGTAGTTTTACTGCTCTTGGAAACATGTTTGATTCTTCTATTTGTTCTAACAGGGTTAAAGCTCAAAAACAACACCAGAAATGATCAACCTAAATCTGTTTCTGTGTCAGAAGTACAAGCACCAGAATGCAAAGTATCAAAGAAGACCAGAATTAAAGTTGCCCGGCACACAACAGCCAAGGAAAATCATGGTGATACATGCAGAGTAGAGAAACAGGGTCGAGCTTTTCCAAGGAAAAAGAGAAAGAAACTTTCAAATTATAAACAAAAGCTTCCAAAATGTAGGGATCTTCACAGGAAGGGTCACACAGGGGACAAACCTTTTAAGTGTCAGGAATGTGGGAAGAGCTTCCGAGTTAGCTCTGACCTTATTAAGCACCAGAGAATTCACACTGAAGAGAGGCCCTATAAATGTCAACAATGCAATAGGAGGTTTAGATGGAGTTCAGATCTTAATAAGCACTTCATGGCACATCAAGGAATAAAACCATATAGATGCTCATGGTGTGGGAAAAGCTTCAGTCATAACACAAATCTACACACACACCAAAGAATTCACACAGGAGAGAAGCCTTTTAAGTGTCATGAATGTGGAAAAAGATTTATTCAGAACTCTCACCTTATTAAACACCAGAGAACCCACACAGGTGAGCAGCCTTATACTTGTACCATGTGCAAGAGAAACTTTAGCAGACGCTCAAGCCTTCTTAGACACCAGAAACTGCACAGAAACAGGGAAACGTGTCCAGTGTCTTCAATTTGAGGAAAGTCACCATATGGAATAACAAAAATGAGGAAAAATTATAAAATTGTGATGTTCCCATTGACAGGACTCTCTTACCAACAGAAAATTTGGAACGAATATGCATCACAGAAATGAACCTAAGCTCTTATTCAGCATTGTATCTTCAGTGCTTAGCACAAGACTGATACACGATGAAATATTTACAAATAAAAGGTTGAAAATATAAATATACTCTGTGTTTATATATATTCACCTGATTAATGAGCTTCCCTACCCTCAGTGATGTAAATTCTTCAGGTATTAGGTGCTGGGTAAATGTATGATGGCCATGAATCCTACTCTCATTCTTCATTTCTTAAGTGATATGGAAAATAAGAGTATACCAGGTCATCTAAAGAGAGCCTAGAAAGAATTACTAAGACTGGGACAGTCTCAGTGGTTATGATTCTGTCTCCACTGACAGCCAAACCCAGAGCTCAAGGAACTTTAATGTGGGACAGAAGGAGAATTTAATGTTTGCCCTGGGAGAAGTTTGCCCCCACTCTAGTTGTCTATCTCCTGAGAACCCACTACTGCTGTGCCTTCTGTCAAATAATTCCAAGCAGCAAGGGAAGGCCAGAAAGCCAACAGAGACCCAGGAACCATGCAAGAACTTGATCTTTCTCTCCTGATGAGCCTCAAAATACAGGCTTAAGAATGAAATGGTAAGGGACGCAGTCTGGGTCCTTATTCAGGTCTCTCTCTTTATAGTAAGCATAGGGCAGTGGTGAATGGCCTTTTTTGGCTTTGATTATGTGCACTAGAGGCTTTCAAATTGGTGTGTACTGCTCCAGGGCCTAGAGAAAGGTCCATTTTTATGACTGCTAAGATTTATCCATATACCTGAATTCTCTGCAGGAACGTCTGAGCATTTAGTTAATTGATAATGGCAAGGAAAGCCCTGGGGCTTCGTGGTCTTGTGCACGTCTCATACCAGGAGGAAACATCCAGAAATACTTTCGCAAAGTAAGGCATGTACATTAAAATTATGGTCCCAGTCGGAACCAGGCCAGATGGAAACTCTTTTCTAATGTTTTTTCCCCTTCTTAGTTGATTATTTTTTAACAAAAGAATTATCAAAAGAAATTGGAAGGCACGGATTTATAACTGTCAGAGGTTGATTTATATTGGCCAAGGCGTCTGTATATTTATTTAGTATTTCATAAAATTTTACTTTCTAATGAAAATGACACATTTCATATTAAATTTAAACATTAAACAAAACTCCTTTGATACAACCAACCCATCCAGAAGTGGCCAGTGTTCACTTTTTTAGAATAGATGCTTTCAGATATTTTTCTAGGAAGAGATCTTTCTGAGTTTGTTAGATCTGTAAAATTGGGATAGTGATTCTTACCTCTCAGGGCTGCTGTGAGGATTAAATGAGACGCACATATAAGCACGCCTGATAGAATGACCGACCATAGTAAATATTCCATAAACATTTGTAATATTTTTTGTCTTTCATCTAGTTATTAGGAAAAGAAAATAAACTTTGTGTGCTTCTTCAGCTTTTAAGCTTACCCAAGTACTGTCTTTTCCATCATTTCTAGCTGGTTTTTAGGATGGCCAGAAGTATAGCCTTCTGGCATGATACTTTCTGAACATGTTCCTCTGTAGCTCTGTGATCAGCATTGAACCACAAGCTGATGTCCCAGTTCAGCTACATAGACTGCGCTTAACAGAACCAAAATATACTAGAAACTCTTGACTTGAGATGCCTGAAGATGGAGAGGAAGTGATAGCTAGGGGTAGAATTTTGCAGACTATATATATGCTATCAGGTGCATTCTCAAACTAATGAAAGAGCTACTAAAAAAGAATGAAAGAGCTTAGCCAAGAAGAAGTAACATGGGAGAAGAAGATCCCACTATATTTCCAGAGGCTTTAAGACTGACTGCCTTGCTGTCCCAGAACTATCTGATGTGCCCTCGGAACTAAGAAGGGGACATTTAACTTCCTGCAGAGGGCTTCACTCTGTTGGTGTGAATCCACATTTGTTTGCATCATATATATATATATATATATATATATATATATATATATATATATATGCTATCACACCACCATTCAAAGGACATTGATTTATTAATGCAGCTTTTGGAAAGGATTAACTCAAAAATTAAAGGGAGTAACATCAGTGGAGCTAGTAGTTACTGCCATTCATGATAGTCATCTAAGTCCCTGAAAGTGGGTCAGCAGAAAGGACAATCCATTTTCACAAAGCTGCCGATCCTTGTTATAATACTTTTTGGCTTCAAAGCTCATCTTGCAGGTCTTCATCTATACTGATGAAGGTCGTGTGTAGGGAGCATATCTGCTGATGAAGTCACGCTATAATGCTGATGAGGTCATGAGTAGGGAACATGGGTCCTATCTGAGAGAGAAATGATTTAAGGCAAGTGACAGGAAGTGATTAGCTTTAGATGTTCCTGGGGAGAAACAGAAAGAGAACTAGGGTCACTATTTGAATATAAGGGCTCCATGATGAAAGACACTCTCATTGAAAAGTTGTGGAACAGTATTTAGAATTCAGGGATCCTGACTGACTCATCAGTATCTACTCTTTCCTTTCAGTCCTCTGACAGTCTTCCAGGGCCCCATTCCCCATGCAGCTCTTATTGTATCATGAAGCCCTTACTATTTCAGAAAAAGAAGGGAAGATACATGTCTGGAGATGTAGACCCTAAGGAATGAGATGGCAGGGTGAAATAAAGGAAGAGATGTCATTCTACTTCATGTCTCTGCCACCTCTCCACCATATGGCTAAAAGATGTGAACCCCATGGCCTTTCTAAGGACATGACAGGAAAACAGCATGCAAAAGCTCAGGGCCTAGAGAAGTAAACAGATTATTTATTCAGGGGACAGAGTAAAGAAGTATATGCTCCAACTCCAGATGGCCTAGGCTGAGACCGAATCAAGGAAACAAAAGCTTACCTGAACCAGATGTGAAGGATGCGGGTTCGTATTCCAATCTCTGTGCTCCAGGAGAAGGTAGGATGAGTAAGAGCAAAAGCCAACAGTCCTTTTCCATTCGGGTGTAAGGCCATTTGTAAGGCCTGACATTGGAAGACAAGGGCTCGGAGAGCCATTGCTCACTGTAGCTGAGGCATAAGAGCATGTCTGTGGGTAAAGGGCAGCTCATACCCTCCCTGTGAATAGTGACATGGCATCTGCCCATGGCTCCATTTGGGTCCCTTCCAACTCATCTCCCCCTTTTCCTCCTTCACTGCCTTGTTCCCTCTGTTACTGGATTTAGGGGTGCTGGAGACTCCTTCTAGAAGTGATTTCTAGGTTTGTTCTGTTCCCAAACAAAGAATGAAACAAGCATAAACAGTGGCAAAATTTCACATTTATTAAAGGTAGGAAAAGAACAGAAGGGTAGAGAATAGGGGTTGGGGATTTAGCTCAGTGGTAGAGTGCCTGCCTAACAAGCACAAGGCCCTGAGCGCGATCCCCAGCACACTCCCTCTCCAAAAATGGGTAGGGGATAAACAGGCTCTGCAGAGCAAGCTTGGGCCAAGAAGGAAAAAATAAAAATAAAAATAAACCCTAAAGTGTGAGAGTGAGTGTTTAATGGCAACTGTTTTATATTTCCCGCCCTTTTACATTTCCCACTCTGGCATCACGTCCACATCATCCTATCAAAAACCTGCTTGAGTTCTCATAAGAAGTCCATATGCGGGGGTCTGAAAATTGTTCTGCGCATGTGTCCCAGAGATTTGTCATGCCTCCTTTCCCAGCCAGTTTTAACTGCACCTTATCTTCCTGCCTTACCTCTGCCACATTCCAAGCCTGCTCCTGCCATTTTGCCAGTTCCATCCTCATTGAGCAGGAAAGGGGGAGATGCCCTTGAACAGGGCCTAAGGAACGATGACCATGAGGAAGGAGAAATGGGTTAGAGATAGGGAAACAAGCTGTGATTTTAAATTTTTTTCCTCACAGCCTAATTTCATCTAGTTTACTTTCATGGAAAAAGCCTGTTCCTTTTGGAAGATCAACATTTACACAAGAAGGGTCTCAATCTGTCCATCTGATTACTCCCGAGTACCTACCATGTGTGGCAGGCACTAGAATATAATCTGAGCAAAATACAAAAGGTCTTTGACCTTGCAAAGTTTACTATGCAATGGAGAAACAAAAACATTAAAGAATTATTAAAAAAATATAAATTTAATCTGTGTAGAATTCCAATAATGCTCATATTTTCAACTCAGGAAGATGACAATTCATCTTCTCAGAATTCAGTTGGGTGGTGGTATAGTGTGGGAATGGAGAGACACCTGTCATTTGTCACAGCTAGAGTTGGAGTTGAAAAACACAAAATAAAACAGGTGAGTTAGTGTTTTTTTCTAAAGAGGCAACAATTCAGTTTTGATGGCTGGAATTTCTGTTCCTAATGTTATTGTTTATGTTGCAGTTACATCTACCTATTTAAACTGTGCGGAAAGAAAAGATGACACTAGGCCACAAAAGATATTATAGGGAGGAACTGCTAAGGCTAAGGTGGATCTGAATGAGGGTGACTGAAGCCAGGGAAAGAGGAAGAGTAAAGTAACCCATATTAGGCCGAGCTGCCCTGAAAGAGTTACCTGATTCTTGTGCATGGCCTGAACCAATTTCATAGCCTCACACAGCTGAGTGTGTACTTCAGGGCAGAGTGGGAGGCAGCAGCAAAGGCTGCGGTCTGTTCACACTCACACGCGCGCACACACACACACTTTTCCCTTTTATTCAAATTTCATCAGGGAGGAGATGAAGCTGTGAAACTTCCTGTTTGAGATCTGTTTCTCCACAACTTCTAAAACCTGTCCATCTTTTAGGGATACAGAAAAAACAACACATACTTTTGTAAGGTACAGATTTAGGGGTATCACAAATATATATTAATAAAAATAAAATGAAATAAATGATTGCTGTGGAAGCTAAGCCTGGCTAGTTTTGGCTGAGTTGTTCATGGCTTGGATGACATTTCACTTGTGATCTGTGCGCGAGAGGGACAAAGAAACAGTCCCCTGCCGAGTAGACTATCTCAGCCACCAGCCCCATAGGGTACAAAGAGTGTCATCATATTAGCCTGGGACCTGGACCTTCCTGTCTCACAGGCCTTGTTTTTATATTGCTTTTACTTATAAGCTTGGTACAAAAACATATATTAGGGTACTTGGACATAGGAACGTGCAGACCTATTCTGATTTTTGCTAACTTTAATTTCAAGTGTTTTTTCATGAATTGCAAGTAGCCTCTTTTTTTTCTCTTTATTTCCTTTCCTTTTTAAACAGGAACCCTCTTCTACTGTTTTGTTGAAATACAGTATAAATGGTGTTTTCATAAAATGCAGCTCATCTCCTGTATTAGTGAGGGTTCTCCACAAAATCAGATCTAGTAGATTTTATTTATTTATTCCTTGTTATAGATTCACTTTATTTTTGCATTTATTTATATATTTATAATTTATTTTTTCAATTGAAAAGCTAGAAAAAAAAGAACTACTTTCCCTGTTTAACTGTGTCTTGGCAATCTGAGGTGACACTGCTCCTGGGTAGGAAGAACCAATATAGTGAAAATGGCCATACTCCCCAAACTGCTATACAGATTTAATGCAATCCCAATTAAATTATCAGTAGCATACCTCACAGAATTAGAGAAGACAACCCTAAAATTCATTTGGACCCAAAAGAAACCTAGAATAGCAAAAGCAATTCTGGGCAACAAAAGCAAAGCAGGGGCCATCACAATCCCTGACCTAAAACTATACTACAAAGCTACTGTAATAAAAACAGCATGGTACTGGCACAAAAACAGACCCCAGAACCAATGGAACAGATTAGAAGATGAAGAAACAGGTCCAAACAGGCTCAGTCACTTTATCTTTGACAAAGGGGCCAAACAACCTCACTGGAAGAAAAACAGTCTCTTTAACAAATGGTGCTGGAAAAACTGGCTTTCCACATGCCGAAGGTTAAAACTTGACCTGTATCTTTCCCCATGCACATTCTCATTCTTGTGTTCAGCATTAGAGATGTCAACTGAAAGCAGATATAGAAAATCTACTAATACATTTGTAATGTTTTAATATTCAAGATACTTAACAAGGGCGACCTATCCCACACTACTCTGAGAAGTTGTATCTCACAAACTGGAAACAAACAACTGGGAAGAAGAAATTTCTCAATTCCTGATCTAAATTGTTAACATCCAAGAAATGGGGGCTGACTAAACTCATCGTGGATGCTAAAGAGAGGCTAGAAGACGATCTCTCACCCCCATTCCACTGCACATGTGCTAGAGAGGACTAGAAAAGAACCTGGAGCTGGGTAGGGCTTAAGTGTAAGCTCTAGTCATTTATGAGAATATTTAGCCAAGGTCAGGAAGTTAGAACTGAGGGGCTCACAGGGATAAGGCTCAGGCAGTGACCTGGAGGTGCCCAACTCTCGTCCCCTTTGGCTTGCCACAGAGACCTCAGATGCAAAGGAGCAAAGGGCAAGGACTCTCTTCCTCTACCAGTGGTGAGTCACTTGGGGACTGGACGGATTTGCACGTATTTTCCCTGCTTTCCATAAAACAACTTATAGACACACATATAATAAAATATTTGTTTTTTTAAAAATACGTATGTGCTACATGTTTAATACAGAAACCATAAAAACATTATAGGACACTCCCCACTGACTCAAGAGGATGAGCGTTCCAAAAACCTGAAAGGACTGCTAGAAGTTCACTCTGGGCTCAGGAGGAGGGTGGAAAGGCAGCCATGGGATCCCCAGAGGGAGTGTTCTCAGCCTGGTTGGACAGGGAAGGTCTCACTTGGGTTCAAAATTTAGCTATGGGTTTTAACTGCCAGGCTCACAGCCTGGTCGCTTGTCCAAAACTGCTCTTCAGCATTCAGAAAATTGCTTCAGAAACTTGTACAAATGCACAATACAGAAAAGGCAGAGGCTGAGGCAGGAGGATCCAAAGTTCGAGCCTTAACAACCTGGAGAGACCCTGTCTGAAAATAAAAGAATAAAAGGGGCTTGAGATGTAGTTCAGTGTGAATGCCCCGGATTCAACCTCAGTACCAAAGACGAATGCAAGCGTTCAGCATGTGGAGCAAGGCAAGGCGCTTCATGCCACCGGCCCAGCGCTAGCACCAGGGTCACTGCTAATGACTTGGAGTCAGCTGACAGTCCCTCTGTGAGCATGCCCCACAAATTGACTGCTTATTTTCCATGGGCCACAGAAAATAAGCCTTCAAGAAAAACTAAATGAATACAAAACAGAAATAGAATGAAATTCATTTATTAATCAAAATGCAATACAAGCAAAAATGGAGAGGATAATATCGGCATAGTTCCAGCTCTTGGAGCCAACAAGAAAGGAAACGCCAATGGTGGTAATACACCAAACCATGAATGAGAACAAGTTCATCAGTAAGAAAATTAGCTCAAATTTATGGAGGGTGCCCAAGGCTAGACATCAAGTAAAACTCATAGCCATAAATGCTTTCATTTCAATCAACAAAGAAAACAAGTTACAATCAGCAACCATACATTGGAAGCTTACTATGGGGCAGGGCCTGCACGTTAATCCTTTCCATTTAAGGGGCGCAGAATGTATGTGATGGGTACCTTTCACTGTTCTTCACAGTACTTGTGAGTTGGCTTACGTCTTTGATATGGTGCACCTGCCAAGAGTGGACCCTGCTAAAGGCTGAAATGATGCCCAAGTAAAGCGCCACAGCCACATAAAAGTGGGTGGTGCTGTGTGGGCTGGGGCAGGGGGCAAGCAACGTTCTTGTCACCGATGTTCAGGAAGCATGACCAGTGTTGCTCAAAGAAGGAGCTTCTGAAACAGAACCAGGGAGAGCAGGTGCATTTCCTTCACAGGTCAGACCTTTATCTGAAACTAGCGCACAGCTACAGAGCAACTGGTTATGTCTGTGTATGGTGAGGGAACACCTCCATTTCTATGGGTCTCATTTATGCCTATATTGCGGCCACCTGGCTTGTGATGAAGAAAAATTTTCACTGTTAATAATTAAACAAGTTCTGCCAAGGCCGGCCAAGAAAATCAAATCTAGGATAGTGGCACCTACAGGTGAATGCTCTAGAGTTTATAAATGTTGGGAAGAGGGTTTTAAATGTAGCCAAATGCAAGGCTGTTGTCTGTTAGAGTGCCAATGAAACTGCCCTTGCAGGACAGCACACTCCTGTGGGGCAGGCTCTTATTGGGTGCTGTCACTTCCTGTAGGACCTGTTTCATTGGACTTAGTCTCAGCGAATTCTTCTCTAAAGTGAGCGGCTTGGTGGTCAGTAAGGTGTGCTTTCTTTATGAAGGCTTTGGAACAGAGGATACATTTGTATGGCTTCTCCCCTGTGTGGTTTCTTCTATGTACCATCAGGCTTGATCTTTGCTTGTAGCTTTTCTTACAGTATTCACAGATAAATGGTTTTTCTCCAGTGTGTATTCTGTAGTGTTGAAGAAGAGTTGCCCGCCTCTTAAAGGATTTTCCACAGGTCGAGCACTGGTGAGACTTTCCTGCATTGTGAATTACCATGTGCTCTCTCAGGCTGGACCGAAGTGTAAAGTTCTGCAAACACACAAGGCACTGATAGGGTTGTTTTGCATGATGATTTTCCTCATGCTTTGTGAGGTGTTCCAGCTGACTGAATTGCATGCTGCACCGGATGCACTGGAATGGTTTCTCCCCTGTGTGAAAGTGCTGATGTCTGTCAAGGTCTGACTGGTGAAGGAATCGCCTCTCACATCCGGGGCGCTTGAAACCTAGCTCTCCCATTTGAATTTTTGGGTAACAAGAAAGTTCCCTGCTATATGCAAACTGTTGTTCAAACATAGGGGAACAGAGGTGATTTGTTCTATTTGTATTTTGCTGGTTGGCTTTAGAATTTAGAAGCAACTTCGGATTTGAACTTTGGGGTTCCTCTCTTAGACAGGGCTTCTGGGTGTACACAGACTGTGGGCCCATGTTCAGGAAATCTTCTGGGGATCTTTCCTGGGGAACTTCCAGCTGCTCACAGTTGCTCAGTAGGTTGTGATCGGAAGGGGCATTCCCATCTAAAGAAGGAAAAGATGGACTCAATCTCTCAGGTTTTCTGCTCTGATATACTTGCTTCCTTTTCCCTCCAAACCCAAGAGAAGGAATAGAAATTACAGTTTTCACAGTGTCCCAGGAAAAACAGAGGCATGGGGAACAAGAATAGTTGTACTCCAAGCCAAGGGAGATGCGGGAACTCCCCAGAAGCTTCCCCACACCCTTTTCCTTGAGGTGGGCTGCGTTTTCCTCTGCTTTCTTCCTGGGCACTCAGCACACCCTCACCTACCTCTCTCAGAGGCAGAGGATTGTTCCAAGCTCTGGGAATCCTGTGATTCCTCTGCACACAGCTCTCCTCCATGCCCCAGTGGACAGATCCAGTCAGGCTGTGCATATCCTGGCCACAGGGAAGATGGGAGGAAGGAGAGTAGGAGTCAGCACAGAAGAGTTTGCCCAGAGTTCAGGCTGCTTTCTTGGACATGCGACCCCTCCCTGTATGCTTCCTCCCCAGTCAGGTTTTCTTCCCATGGAGGCTCTAACAAATGGTGTTTATTCTTCTATCTTTAGATCAAGAACAA
>PVJO010024597.1:0-23997 GCA_004026905.1 Hystrix cristata | reverse complement strand
ACCAGAGAGAGGGGCAGTCAGCCAAAGGGAAATTTCAGATTCCATTCAACTTAAATTTGGGACCGGGGCTTGCTCTGATTCGGACTCGTCAACCCGCACCTGGTCTTGGTGGACACATTTTCTCTGAGTGTCACGAGCTGAAGGCGAGTTGTCGAGGAAGTACAAAGAGGGTCAGATGAAGCTGAGCGGGATTGAGAGCATTGTGGGTAAAGAGTTGATCGAGGGGCTTGCGGGAACCCACACGAGACAGTGGAAGCTGTGTGGACAAGGACACAGCTGAGAAGCCAGGGGGCGACTGTGATTTGGTTCTGTGGGGGAGAAAACTCGGATCTGGTCAAGAGATGAGAGGGAGGGGGCTCACTGGAAATGGTTGTGATAGGTCTGTGTCTCTCTCACTCTGGAGTCTATAAAGATACAGACCATGTTGTGCTTGGGATGCAAGAATGGTGTGAGAGAAAATAAGTGCATTCTGGTGACTTTTCCCTAAACATAGACAGAATCGCCTTCAAAAACCTTCACTGCACCCCTAGGACGGGACACAGCCTGCTGCGATTGAGGACTTGGTCTGTGGGCAGAGACGGAGAACAGTTACCAGGGTGGTACGCCAGGTCCCCGAGGGCCTTCCCACTCTTGCCCAGGACCTCATCTGGCCTCTGTGTACACATCCACCTCCCCTCCATGACCAGGAGGGATGGACAGCCAGTGTTTGAACCTCAGCTTTGTTCCTCAGCTAACTTCCAAACAACGTCTATATTACCATCATTCCAATTCTCAGGCAGGGGATATACAAAATCAACTTGGTACCTATTTTTATGAAAGAAAAGGCAAGAGAGAAGGAAGGAAAGAGAGAAAGAGAGACAGAGAGGGGGGGAGAGAAAGAAAGAAAAAAAGAAAACAGAAAGATTGATCAATTTTACTTCAGAGCAAGAGTAAAAGGGCTTCCACCCGTAACCTGGAGACTGAGGCGGGAGATCCCACATCCAAGCCCAACCTGAGCAAGCTACTGACTTTGTGAGACCCTGTCACAGATTTCAAAGGCCTTGATTCAACCCCAGTACCAAGAAAAAGGCCATTTTAAAGAAACACGGTGGCAAACCCAGAAAAATTATCAGAAAGAAGAATGTGTTCACTTTCTGTGAACAACATCTGTGTGAAAACTGACTTCGAAAGCGAAAAGCTTCTTGGACTCACAGTCTTGGAGGTCGTGGCCTCCCATTCTGGCCGGTCACAGGGCAGAGCAAGGCTGGGGGGAGAGCGGAGGTGGAGCCCACAGACCCCCCAGGGCAACTTGCCGCGACTGGGGCTTCTGCTCTTCTCACCCCAGGAACCCGTTCTCTGCCACCAGGACCTCGGGCACCTGACCCAAACCCTAATAAACCATGGAGTCCCCTTTGGAGATTGCCAGAATGCCAAGAAAAATCAGTCTGAACACTAATGAACTAATTTAAAGCAAATTAGGTAATTCTGAAAAAGAACAATCGAATGTGGATCGTGTCTTTCTACAGGAACTGTACTTCAGATTACACAGATCCTCCTCCCACTCCGGTGCTGCAGGACTATGTGTGTCTCTCCACCTCCCCAAGCCTCCTTATCCAGCCGTAAGTGAAGGTGCGTCCCTCATGGCAAAGGTGAGAGGATTAAGAGAGAGGATCTATGGCCAGCTTCCGGCGCAGGGCTGATCTCTGCGAGGAGACTGCGATAACACTTTACAATTAACCTGCACGGCTGCGTTTGCGTCCTCCACACGGTCTCCGTGTTGCTTGTCAAAGCTGTATCTGTTCAAGGGGCTACCAGGTATCAGACAGACTGAGCTGAAGGATGAAGATTAAACGTGCTCCCCAACCTCAGGGAACTCTTAATCTGGTGGAACAACCATCCAGAATACAGCTGTTGAATTAAACAGAAATATTCAGACCGTGTGATTTCAGGAGCCTGTCTAAGTGGCTCTTTTTCATCTGTGCTTCTTGCACCATTAACAAAATACATGAAAACAGAAGCAGCCATGGTAGAAAATTAGGGAGAAAACAATAACGGAGCTAAATTAGCGAGCACAAAATAATGGAAGAGGAACCTGGCTATTCCTTACATTCGCAGGTAGCCGCGACTGGAGGTCTGTCTGTGACCGCCCGCCAGTGCAGGTGCAGAGTCACGTTAATCGCACAGGACGACCAGGGCCAGAGCGGAGATTAACCAAGACAAACCGCATCCAAAACTGCAGGACTCGATTCGAGGTAAGCTGCCCCGGAGATGACAGCTGAAATTCACCCACACCCAGAACATTCCCAACAGCAATTCACTATGTGCCCAAAATGAGATGAGACTGAGGAGCACGCGCTGTCTCGTGGGCGTCTCCTCCGAGCAGTGAGCTGCGTGCAGAAATCCATTCCACGCCGGCGGTAAAAGCAAACAGCCCAGCTAGGCCAGCGCCCGTCTAGAAGCCCTGCCGGGGGGTGGGGGGCAGCGAGGGCTCCGAGGGCTCACGACCCGCGATGGGCTAATTTTTACTTACACACTTGTTTGGAAAGTGTTACCAGCAAGCAGTGCAGACAAAGCGTAGCTGAAGAAAGCAAGAGCAGTGAGTAGACCAAACCACAAACTTTCCAAAAGATGCTAGAAGCTCTTCACTGGACTGGTAACAGGTGGAGTGCTACGTAGCGAAATCTGTAGCCGTGACCGTGCCTATGAAATCTTTTAAAAACTGACTGATTTAAACACAACCTCCCAGGCCAGCACTGCCAACACCGTCCGTGTGGTCACAGAAGCAAGACATGGTCCTGCTCCCGCAGGACCCAGGCCGCACTCCCGGAGGCCCACAGGAGGTCCGGGACCAGGCCCTGCCCAGGTGACCGAGGGCCGCGGGGTGAGGGTCCCAACGTCCACTCCCGTGTTCGGGGGTCACCTGCTACTCTCCGTACCACCCACACGGGCCCGGCAGCTGTGCGTGGGCCGGACATCCTGGCGAAGGGACCTCTTCTCACCCACAACATATCTGTTTTCCCCGTTCCATTAAAGAAAGTATTGCACTAGAAACAATGTTATTCTGAAAATTACTTTCTTGGTTCCAGGACCACTAAAATTGAATTTAAAGCAAAAGCAAGCTTGCAGAGCAGGTACTCGTTAGAGCAATGCTTGCCCGCCATACGCCAGGATCCCCTGGAAGGCTGCACTTTTCCCTCTTCCCTCACAGGTTCCAACCTGTCTGGCACACTCGGGCCCTGGCGTTGTTTGAGAACCAACCCCACCCCAGGCTCAGGCGGCCCTGAGAGAGAGACCTGCCGGGCAGGCAGAGCGTCCCGGGCACAGCAGCCAGCTGAGACGCCGAAGCCGGCAACCCGTGTGGGTCCCAGTTCTCCCATCTATGAGCCAGTGGCGGCAGCACCTACGTGCTATTGGGTGTTTTCCAGACCTGTGAGTTTCCCAGGGAAGACCAGGGCTGGCACGGGCAGATGTGGAGGCCACCAGGCTTTCCTTCCACGAGACAGTCTCACACACAACACGGAAGACAAGCAAGCCGCCAAGGGAGGGCGTGGTGTCCGGCCACTTCCATCGTCCTATTCTCAGCCCGTCCTCTGCACCTTCCTTGTGAGAGATGGGATCTGACAGGAGAGAGAACAAAGCGGAAGACCAAGCAAGCCCAGAAACGGAGGAGGAAATAGAAGTCAAAGAAAAAGCCAGGCAAAGATGGGGCTGCCGTGCTGCTCTCCGCCCTCCGGGGCTTCCGGGGGGAGGATGATGCGGGAAACCACAACCAGCAGAGTCCGCAGGCTCCAGGATGAGGAGGAAAATGGACGGGACAGTATTTTCATATCCACTGTGTGATCACTGTTATTTTTAAATCTGAATTCATTCCAGGTGTTCATTTGCCAAAATAATACCAACCATTTCACAATGCCCACAATGCCAGCCATTTTATAATTATTTCATAACAACACACACACTCTCCGTGGGCTACATGTTTCACTGGATGTGCTGTGTACCTGTTATCCACCATGTTTGACTCTTTACAGCCATTCTTTACATACGCCTTAATTTTCTGCCATTTCAGTGTTCCGAAAGGTTTTGTTTGCCTTTATAAAAGAAGAAACGGAGGCCGGAGGACGCTCCACACCAAGTCCCATGATCCAAGCCCAGATGTTTGCCTGCATCTGTCTCCTGCACCCCATTATTATATAAAAAAATTTAAGCAAAAGCTGCCAGGTTTCCACCTAGGAATACAGAGATGCCAGAAAACTAACAAGGGAAGCAGAGATTAATCAACATTAGACGATTTCATTTAGAGCTAGACAAGGACTAGAAAGGCCACACTCGTGGATCTAAAAGAATGTGGTAGAGTAAGTTAAAATGCCCCTGGATCAAAGCCACGTTCACCGCTGTTGCCATGGGGACAAGAGGGGAAGCCATCTTACATCATTCTGTGCTTAGGGTGGTAGAGACCGTGAAACAGTAAACAGGCAGGAAGATGCACAGAGCAGCTGACACGTGTCCCTGTAAACCTGGGACGGTCCCCTGGGGCACGCGGGACCCTGGAGAGAGGGCTTGAGAAAGAGCAAGGCAGTGGGTAGGGGAGGATGGGACAGGCTGTGGCCCTGGAGGGGACCCCCACAGGACAGAGAGGCAGTGCGGGGCCGAGGGAGAGAAGGGACGCTTCCTCCCAGACCACCCACTGTCAGTCTCTCGCCTTGTGGAGGGGTTCTGGGGGTGATGAGGATTTGTTCTTTCATTATGATTGGCGTGGTGGCCATATCACTAAATGTCCATCAGAGCTCATCCAACTGCCCTCTGGAAATGTCAACATATACAGAATTTTAATGTCTATAAGTTATACCCCAAGAAAGTTAACTTAAAAATCAATGAAGCACAATAAGCCAGACTCAGAAAATTACAAATTATCTCTTATATGAAAAGCCTAAAATATAAATAAACAAATGAATAAAATAGAGATGACAGAAACTAGAACACAGACTCTTGGAGAAGGGGATCAATAGGAGGTGGAAGAAAGAGAAAGGGGGGAAATGGATTGAAAATAATCAAAATAAAGGTAAAAATAAAAGATGAAAAAGAGATGGGGATGTTGCTCTGTGCAAAGGCCCTGGGTTCAATCCCCAGTATGGCAAAAAAAAAAAAAAATCAAGATATGTTCTATGCATGTGTCGATTCCCCAAACAAACACTCATCTGTATTGCACACATGAATCAATAAAATCAGTTAAGAATGAAAGCGGACAGGGCATTCAGGGAGAGAAAACTCCTGAAAGCAAGGGAAGAGCAGGCCAGGGCCACTGCATAGTCACAGAGGGGCCTGGGGACAGAGGAAGAGACCACAGCAGGAGGCTGTGGACAGGCAGCGGGGCTCTTTGGTCCGCCACAACCTGGGAAAGGCAAGGGCAGGAACTTCTCTCTGCTCCACGAAACCAGCTGTGGTGCCCCGACCCGCCGCGGGGCCACCAGGACCTCACACAGGTGCCACGGCAAGCGGGCCCCCCGCGGACTGCACCACGGCCAAGGGATGCGGGACGCCTGTGCCACAGTGTGACTCTGTCCACTTCCTCCAAGAAGAAAACGACTCGAGGATGTAAAATGTTCCTACCTGGTACCAAAAAATAAACACTGCAGTTGGAGTTGGGAAGGTTCAAAACAAGGAAAACGAGAAGAACTCAATGGAACCCAAATAATTCAAATATTTATATCAATTCAAAGGAACAGAACACACTGAGTCAGAAGCAAAGTGACCCAGTAGAAGCACAGATAGGGGAAAATATGAGAAAAATGTTGCTTTTCTGACCACGCAGAAGCTTCTTTTCTCCAAAAATTAAGAACTTTTACAGGAGATATAATATCCATAATGGGCAAATTTGTGTGACTTGAGAGGAATTTAAACCATGAAGAGTAACACTCTGAGAAAAACAAAATTAAAGGAGGAACCCCATAAGTTTCATGGAGCAGAATAAATATCCCAAGAGATCCACATACAGAACAAGCAGAAGCAGGAAGGAGACAGTAAGGCCATTCTCGCCAACGTGGGAGAAGGTGGCAAGCAAGTGCTGCCCCCGCCAAAGGGCACAGTGGCAGCAGAGACGGCGCCGCCTGCCACCAGGCAGAAGGTGGCCGGTGCCCTTTAGTGGCAATCACGGGACGTGGCAGAGGAGGGGAGCCGGTCCCGGGGCACCTTTGCCGAGGGCTGCTGTGCGTAGCAAGCGTCCCCACGCGGCCCTCCGGAGCCTCCGGTCACGGTCTAGGATGCCGTCACCAGCCCTGAGACGAGAGGGGGACGAAGGTGACCAGAGGAGCGCGTCCCGGCAGCGGGAGCACCCCACACCCCGCGCTTGCTCTGGACACCATCAAAGGATGGCAGGAGCCGCCAGAGACGCCGGACAAGACACACAAGGGTGCGATCCAATTACCAAGGTGAATGAAAAGAAAACTGAATTGAATCGAACTGAAGCAAAATCAGTAAAGCAGCCCCAAGGATTTTTGTTTTGTTCTGCTTTTTTTGGTGGAAAAGGATTGGACGTGAGTGAAATAAGAGAGCAATCTGCTCACAGGGAACACGCTGGCCAGCAGTAAGCGTGGCCCGGCGCCTGCCCCCGCCCAGGGTCCCTCAGGACAGAGTCAGCATGTCCCTGCATCTGCAGCTGCCGGACACCATGCCCAGGTCAGCACAGGCGGCGACCGCGCAGCTCTGCTCCAGACTCCACTCGGCGTTTTGAAAAACCAGTGAAGTGTTTTCCACTGAAGAGGAAACATTTTCAAATAAAAACACCTGACCACACACCGAAGTGAAAATGGCGATGCTGTCGACGATGAGGCCTGAGGCTAGAGGCGGAAACGAGAAAGATTTTGAAGGAAAAAAGCCTCCAGAGGCTTCCAGCACTCAGGACAGAGGCACCGAGTCACCCAAGGACACTCCGGAGGACGCTCCAAGCTGGGCCGCGCTCGGGACGTCTTGCTGGGACAGTTCAAGCAGAAGAAGGTCCTGAGAGTCTGAAATGGCCAAGACGGCACCTCCAAAAGGCCAGATTGGAGCCACCGACGAGCCGTCCCCAGTGGGGAGGAAGCACCCCGCCCTCGGCCCTGCTGGTGGACCAGCTCTGTGCAAGAGCTCCACTGAGGTTCACGCTATCACAGTAACGGAGGCCTCCAGACTCTCACCCTAACGTCCAGAGAATTAACTACACCCTTACATTCAGAGGACCGGTGTAAAGTCTGTGGCCACCATCCAGGTGTTAGGACACCAAGCGGACAAAGCTACTCGTCTCTTCCAGGCGCCAACACGGACGCCTGGCTGTGGATAAAGGATAAAGGATGAACCGAATGGAGGGACGTGATGAGTAAACTGGTATGTTCTGTGATCATCCAGCAATAACACCATGTTCTGTGATCATCCAGCAATAACACCATGTTCCTTTACTACAAAGAAGGAGGCGGCACAACACTGGCAGTCTGGCAGCAGCGCGATGCAGAATAACATAAACATGTATGTTACCAGAGAAGAAATCGTGAAAGTAGGAGATACGACCAATAAAGGGGGAAACACAACAAAAGGAAAAGCGTCAACATGCAGGACCACAGAGTTCGTCAGAACCCAGCATTTGAGGGTTCTGAGTGTACTGGGGCAAGAAAACTATAAAAGGTGTCTGAAGAACTTTAAAATAAACCATCTAAGGTCAAACTGCCACTTCCCGAGGATGGGCTTCTCTCCCATCAGACTCTAACGGCGGTCTGACCCGAATGGCGGGCTGGTCTCCTACTGGGGGTTGCAGCAGTCGACTCCGGGGACCGCAGGACAAGATGATCTCCAGGTCACCTTCCAGCATCAGCTATTTTAGAATCTCAGTGTGCATGAAATTTCTCTTAAAATAGAAAACAAAAGTTTGCAGGAGAAAGTGAATTTGAGACCTCCATGTGGGTGGTGAACTGGCCCACTTCTACCTAGAAGAAGAAGAAATGCTGATCGCTTTCTGTGTAGTGGGAAGATGTGTTAAAGGGTGTGAAGGAAGAGTGTGCAGATGGGAGAAGTGTTAATAAGCAGCTCCAAGGGCCGTGTGTGTCCAGTTAGAGTGTGAGTGGAGACAGAAATGGGAGCCCGAGTGTGTAAGATGCCTTTGCTCAAAATACCTTTTCTCACATTTAACAGCCATAACGGCATCTCACTTGACAGCTCTGTCTGAGATGCAGACATCTGCGAAGTCCTGCAGGATCTGAGACTTGGTGTAAACCCTGCTAGCCATCTGCCTCAGTTTCTCCATTCTTCATCAACACGCCAGCGGTGGGAGGGAGGCCCCAGCGAGAGAGGAAACCCTTGACGTCTGCAGGGTGGGACGGAGGAGCGTGGGGAGACAAAGAGAACCCGAGGGGTGAGGAGTCGGCCACGGGCTCCAGCCCTCTGTGGTGCCACCTGGACCTCGGGGGCCGACACACACAGGAGCAGCAGCGGTGCCAGAACTAGGAGGGAGGACAAACGTTTGTCCTAAACTCCCTTGGCGTCCCGTTCAGACCTCTTCCTCCCTTGGGCAGGGTCAGTCGATGATCCGTGGAGGTGAGCAGGTGATAAAGGAGCTGATCTTTCTCTTTAAAACCCTGTTAATGCAGACTAATGGGTTCAGCGCGATACTGCCCTGCAGCGTATGTGGACCCGGCCCCTCCACCCTTCTCCTGCCCTCCGTCCTTCTCCTTCCCTCTCCCTCCTCAGCTCCCTCTCAGCCCCTAGAAAGCCTTCTTCATTTCTTTCTGCCCCTGCTCCATCTGTGGTGACCACCATTCTATTCCCTGCGTCCGTGATGGTGACTCACTGGCTTCCATAAGTGAGTGAGAACACCTGTCATTGGTCTACGTGCGGCTTGTTTCACTAGGCACCATGTCCCCCATTCCACCGACGTTGCTACAAATGACAGGATTTCGTTCTTTTCTGCGGCTGTGTACTATTCCATTGTGTAAATATACAGTGTCACTTTTTATCCAGCCACCTGCTGAAGGCATCTGGGTTGGTCCCATATTTGGCCATTGTGGGTAATATGGCCATAAACGTGGAGTGCGAGGGTCCTTTTGGAACGAAGATTTCCTCCCCTCTGGGTGCATACCTAGCGGAACTAACATTTCTTGCACCCTCAGGCGTTGCCAGTCAGGGTCAGCATCGTGCTTGCAAAGAATTTGTTCAATTCGCAAGACAAATTCTAAATAACTTGGCTCCTGACCCCTTTCCACTTTTCCTCTTGCCGACTGTGCTGCAGCCAAGCAGACTTTCCTGCTGCTAGCTCCATCGAGCTTGGTCCACCCGGCCCAAACACGGTCCCCTCCATGAGGACCGTCACCATGTCTCTGTCCCTCTGTCACCAGCAGCGGCGGACACCAGGCGAGAGCAGAGCCCGCCGGACATCCAGCACACTGTGACCACGCGAGGCTGGGGGCGCTCCCAGGGATGTTCTCTGCTTTAACCAGACCAAGACTCGCAAAGAGGAATGAGACCTGTAAAATGCCCTCCCATCAGTTTGCAAATAATGTAAAAGCACAAGGAAGCAACAAAAGCACAGCTGAGCCTTTCCTTATCCTGAATACAAGCTCCTGATCAGCTCTCATGTTCGAAAAAATAATACGACAAGAAGTAGGCTTCAGAACTGTGGCTTTATCAAGATGGTTTGAAACACAGATCTACGCGTACATCCACTTTGCCTTAAACACAATGCGTACTTACTGCTGCCTTGAGACTCTAGCTAATGATTGCATGACTCCGTCACCAACACAGTCCTCTGCAATCTGAACCCGAATGTCTACAGTGCCACAGCAAGGCATGTGACTCTTCATCTGGGATATGCCGAAATCTCATGAAACGCGATGAAGGGATAAGAAGCATCTTTTGAGATTTCTTTGAGGGCAGCATTGCTCAACCTGAAGCAGTAAAAATAGCTAAACAGCCAGCACACCACGCGGCGTTCAGCGCAGTTAGCACAATGTGCTTCTTTAGCAGATAAAGCTTTTAAAGGACACACCGACGAATTGCTGGAATTTTGAAGAAACAGGTGTTAGAGTGAGTTACATAAGATTGGAAGGTTTGTTATACACCTGGATAAAAGAACAATATTTCTAGCATCTCAGCATACAGTATTTACTAGATTCTATTTTATTAATACCTTGAGAACTATTTTGTGAAACAGTGAAATATAACACATGTGCGTGATTCTCAAATATAAATATATTCATTAACTTAAAAATGCAAGTACTTATAAAAAATGAGAATATAACCACTGATGGAATTGTACGTTATCTTGAATGTTTGGATGATAGAGCTAGATGGATGGGCAGATCATTTAGGTTCATTTATAATTCATCTGTTCATTTATTTCAAGTTAATGTTATATTCTTGTTCTTCAGAGTCGAGCAATTGCAGCAAAAGGTTACAACCAGAAAAACACCAACTGCTGAAGGGTGTCGTATGGCCAATTGTGTAAAAAATTGAAATTTTAAGATATAGCAGAACCTTTAAAATATCTGATAATGAGATTAGGTGAAAGCATTAAGGTTTTGTAGACACAGAATTTTGCTCATGAAAAAGCACTTTGAAAAGCTTCAGAATTTACAGATGAGTTACACATTATTCCAAATGACTCTTGACATTTTTTAAAAACACTCCCAAGCAGATTTTTTTTAATATATACAGCGATACCTCAGCTCATAAACTCAAATCTCTCCACAATTCTGGTCACAAACCTAACTAGACAAGAACCGTATCAAATATCCCCATGGAGTCAACGCCAAACCTAATCGCTGAGTTTGATTCCACCCTCATCCAATTCAGTTTGCGACCAGAATCCTGGAAAGAATTAAGTTCATGGACAAAGGTACCACTGTAGACATTTAATTTGTCCTTTCAAGATAAAGGTGGTGTTTTAACAGTGAATAAGAAAAGTAGCTCCTTTAACAAGAATAGGAAAGAAAATTTTGGAAATTTTTGGTATTTGGAAATTTTTCTAGCATTATGTCATTTGGATTCCAAAAATAATCTAAGTGGGATACATAAAATTTTGTCATACACGCTTCTTTTAAAATTTTGGAAAGACACTGCTCTAGCCCAATTACGAAGTCTGAGTTAAAAAATGCAAAAAGCCAGAACCTTCTGATTATTTTGTAAGAACAAGCACCTGGTTGTAAAAAGAGAAGATGGTAACTTATGAGATAAATTGGGGGAAAATTGCAAAACTGGTGCTTAGAATTGAAAGATAGAGATGGACGAGCAAAGTGTTTCGTCTATGGGCGTAGCACACCATGGAGATTGGACACAGCTGGTCTGTGGGGCTGGAGGCGCAAGTCTCTTCCTTCCTCTCCTCTGGCACGAGTGGTCGGCAAGCAGTGTCTCTAGTGTCTTCCTCCTCTGTCCTTCCCTTGTCCAGCACTCACACTGTCCCCTGGTCTAGGGTAGCTGAGCCTCATCTTCAGTGCACGAGAGGAGAACAACCCCACACTGCACCTTGAGGCTCCTGCAGGTACCCAGAAGAGTTCAGACATGAAGGAGCAGTGTGCATGGCCACATCAGATACACGTGGATTTGAGCAGACTAAACCCGGGGTGGGGGGGGTCGCTTTCTGTAGCAATTACAGCCCCCTGGCCACCAGGACTTCATGCATGGGGCTGCACTCACACATCCGCCACCCCCAGTCTCTGTGCAAGAGACAGAAAGGGAAATCACCCAGAGTCACTTCTCCGTGAGCGGGGACAGAGGCAGCAGAGAAGCCAGTGCAGGGGCGGGCCCAGCCCCCTCCAGGACTTCCGCGAAGGCCTCTGCTGTGGGCAGAGCTCTGACACCATGTGAAGACACCCTGGTGTATGTAATTCTAAAATCATATTTGCTTAACTGTATCCCTATAATCACAGCAGATGAATCTCCTTCCCTGGGCTCATTTAAATCATGATGCATGAGACTTGTGGGCTGACCATCTAGGTAGAAAATGCTTTATAACACACGCCATTAGCAACAAGAAATCCCCGTAAATATTGAAGCCATGGTAAAACTTCAAGTGAGTAAGCTTCATACTCACTTGATACATACTGTATTGTAACAGAAGAGAATAGCGTGTGTTTTATGCATTTTGGAATGTAAAATAGTCATTTCTGTTCATACTTGCTAAATTTTTCTGTTAATTGAATGGCTCAAATAAAACTGTGTCTAATGTCATTTCCTCCAATAAGCACTGTATTAGTATTCTCTAGAGAAACAGATACAATGGTAGATATGTGAATATGTGAGAGCTTAGAATTGGCTTCCTTGGGCTTCCTACAAGTCAGGCGTGGAAGCGTGCAGAGGGTCCGTCTGTACACTGGAGATCCAGAGGGCCCAGCCGAAGGTCTGGAGGTCAGAAGGATACAGGTGAAGGTCTGGAGGTCTGAAGGATCCAGGCGAAGGTCTGGAGGTCTGAAGGATCCAGGCGAAGGTCTGGAGGTCTGAAGGATCCAGGTGAAGGTCTGGAGGTCTGAAGGATCCAGCCGAAGGTCTGGAGGTCTGAAGGATCCAGGTGAAGGTCTGGAGGCCTGAAGGATCCAGGCGAAGGTCTGGAGCTCCTCCAAAGGAACAGAAGCCGATCCAAAGAAACTGGGCAGGATATATTCCTCTTCGTTTCCCTTTTATACCATCTAGAGAATGGGCCACCCTAGTGCGGATCTTCTACACCCAGGGCGTAGAATTGCTAAGCCCCGGGGCCCAGAGGAAGGAGCCAGGCCCAGGAGGCTGTGCCCCAGAGCTGAGCTGGGACCTGGACCCGTTCTCACCTGTCACCTGCTGCACCCCTCCTCCGAGCCTCTGGAGCCACCCAGGAGCCCCTGCAGCACATTCTCCCTGGTGTGTGAGGACAGTGAGCGGTGTGGCCAGGGGACACAGCAGGTCACCACTCGCTCACCCCAACAGGAGGATCCACCCAGTCTTTGTCACTTGAGGTCACGAGCGCAGTGACACTTCCCAGAGACCAGAGGGGTGCGATGGTTTGAGGGGTAATTTCTTGCCCCAAATCACCTTCCAGTAGGTGGTTGCAAACTGGCGATACTTAGAATTTAATCATCTTCTAACTCAGGAGGCTGTGAATGCTCAGTAAGGAGCCGTGTACTAAAGTTTCTGGCTCTGCAGGTCACGCAAGGTCTCTGCTCAAAATTCTTTTCTTTTCTTTAAAGATGTAAAACATATTCTTAGCTTGTGGGCTGCACAGAAACAAGCAGGGGCAGGATTTGAGCCATGGACAGACATTTACTGACTCTGCAGCCCTGAGGAAGAGCTTTCCCTCCCTCTGCCGTGTGTGTGTGGCCGCGATTCTTTGTAACTGTCTCCATTTCTTCTGTTGAGTTGGTCTGCGCATTTTTTAAATTATTAGAGTTTACTGTGTAACTAGCAGTTTCTCAGGAAATTTCATGTTCATGTCAGCTGATATGGTAGCCTTTGCTTCCAAATTTAAATTAATTATAATTAAACAGAATAAAAAGTTCTGTTTCCAGCCACAGGAGTCATGTCCAAGTGTCCCGGGGCTCAGGCGGCACTGGGCTGGGGGCCTCCCAGGCACAGTGGGGCTGTGAGTGCTCCTGCCATTGTGGAAGTCCTGTTGGTCGGGGCAGACGCGGTTTTAAGTGTCTGAAAACTTAACTTCCACACCCTGCAGCCTGTTTTCTTTCTCCTCTTGGTGTCTAAGAGCAAGGAAAACTTTCCTCTCAGCAAAAGCTGCACTCTACAAGATAATGTTTAACCAATACAGCATTGATTCCAGCAACATAATTACACATTTAACACAGCTAAGTAATCAGGACAAACAAGACAAAGAAACTCTGGTTGCGGAACAGAATGTCTGGGTGTCTGTAGCACAGAGCTCGCTGAGAGGGGTACACAATAGGCACAAAACCCTAAACTGATCCGGTGCATCAGAAAATCAAGCGACTCCCACACTCCAGCCCTTCTCGTGCCCCGCTGTCTTAGCTCGCCCGCCTGCTCTGGAGTCTGCTCTGCAGCTGACCAGGGACTGTGCCCCTCCGCCCTGGCCCGCCACTCGGGGTCTGCTGTCCCCCAGCAGCTGCAGCGCTGCGCGGGAATCCGTTTCCCTTCTTCTTAACCGAGCTGGCGTCTGCGCAGGCGACAGCCTCAGTCTGTAGGGCGGTGAAGACCCTGAGACAGCGCGGCTCAGAGCTGGGCCGGAGGCGATCCGAGCACGAGGGTTCGGACTCCGCAAAGATCAGAACTGAGACCAGCGAGCTCAACCGGATGGCACCGAGGGGAAGGCGAGGCCGGCGGGAGGGCAGTGGTCCTGGTGCTGGGAACTTGGGGACGGGCCGGTCCCCGCCCTCCCCTGCAGCTCTGCCCCACACGCCTCTCCCTCCTCCTCTCAGCCCAGAGACTGAAACCGGGAGCCGGGACAACCTCCCCTTGGGGTGTCAGGTGTTTTGTCACGGCCATGTGCCCAGTAACACTGCTCTCGAAAATCCCAGAGGGGCAGAAGGAGCTACACTCTCACAATGACTGCAGCTCCTGCCTCTGGCATTGCAACCGACTGCGACGGAACGTTTGGTTTTCTTTTAGCGAACACCTTACCCAGAGCAACACTGCATCGCAACACTGAAGTCCACTCCCTGAGCAAGACTCTGACCCTGTAAACAGATGAGTGAAACCACAGGTCACCAGCGTGACTGGATTATTTTCCTTTGCTGGTTTGTTTGCTTTGGTCATCAAATCTAGCTCCTGTAAATTAAATGCATTCGCACAGTGTGACCCAGCAGATGGGATCTGGGTGGGATCCCCAGGAGACCAAGGGACCCTCGCAGGGGCAGGACCTGCACGCTGCAGCACCCACCAGAGCCGTCCCAGGTGAGCGTTTCCAGTCCCAAGCTTCCAGGCTCCGTGTCTACTCCCACGCCTTCCCGCCCACTCCAGTGCGCCTCCAGCCAAGTCTGGCATCCGGCTGTGCTGTTCTGGGCGGGCACCGAGCCCAGCAGGGCCTTCAGCTCCATTTGGTTGGTGCATTACAACACAGAGGAAGAAGTAATTAACACTGAATTCACATCAACATATTAACGTTTTAGAAATCAGATCAATAAATCATTGTGGTCTCACCATCCTTCTCTCGGTTCATTAACGTCATAAGAAAATCCACCCCCAGGGACAGACTATAAACAGGAGACCAACTGACACAGTCGAACTAATGCAACCACCATGTTGATAATTTATAACATGAATAAAGGGATCGGTAAACCACCTTTAATTATACGGGCGCATCTGACATGTTACTCATGCAAAAAATTAATCCAGCAAAATGGTTTTAATAAATAGAACCAGGTATTATCCTGGCAGCAGCTTCTCTCAGTATACGTTCCCCTCTCCTGTCTGGCATCGTGACGCTACCCCGGGGTCGATGTGTTTACACCCCCAAATTTACCAAACTGTTGAGTGTTTTTAAATATATTGGTTCAGTATGTTACCAATGAAAGAACAAGTTAATTGGTAAACCAAATGGATTTCTGAAAGCTTACTGTGTGCTCACGAATTACATTTTTGTTTCAAAGATGCAATGAATGGAGAGGTGGAGGGCAACTGGCAAGATCACGTCATGTCCCACTCGAGAGCACGGGGTGATTCTAGGAGTTACACATCTGTTAAGATGCAAAAGCACATTCCCTTCGTGGAAAATAGAAGCAATGCAATTTCCTAATAAAAGCACTCAGAGTTGAAAGGAGTTATTCCTCCAGCTGTCACCTGTTTTCTGACAGGTCTACTGCCCGCACCATCCCTCTGCCTTCCGACAACAGTTCGAGGGAGGGATATAATTTTAAAAGACACAAAAGAGGTTCAGCCTTTGGACACATGGAAGCCACCCTGGTTCTCTACCAAGGCAAACACCTGAGGAGGGTGCTCGGATCCGCCAGACCACCAAGCTGAGAGAGCAGACTCGGGGCAATAGCAGACATGTACTGGGGGACGTCACACTCTGCTGACCCAGCAGGCCCATCACACACAGTTGTGGGAGCCCCACCACACACAGTTGTGGGAGCCCCACAGAGCTCCTGATTAGAGGGCACGGAGGAGACACAGCATGGCAACGTCAAGCCACCTCCCATGGGCATCCCCCACCGCCTTTCTGAGCGCCACAACAGCCAACTCAGGCCACCTTTCCTCTCTGCTCCCTGGAACTTCCTGCTGCAGGGCGCTGTGTGCTGACTTACACCACAGAGGACAACCCATAGGGCTACGTGCCAGACTCAAGGACAGAAGTTTGGTCTGTTCTGCATGCTCTTTGATTTTCATGATGAGGCTGAAAGCACCCTAAAGACCCACCTAGATCTTTCCTTCCTCTCAGAAGACTTTCCCAACTATAGATTCTTTCAAACATGGAGGTTATATTTATAAAAAAGGGCCAAAAACTTAACAGCCACAACTGACAAATTCAAGTTTTAGTAAGACAATGGTTAGAGTATTGTCTCACTTTCCTTTACTGGGCAAAATACCTGACACACACAAATTAAAAGAGGAAAGGTTTGTTCGGCTCATGGTTTCAGATGGTTCAGTCCATGGTCGGCTGTCACCAGGGCAGAAACATCATGGCAGAAGGGTGTGGGGGAAGACCACTGCTCCCCCCATGGCAGCCAGGAAGCAGAGTATAGGGGACGAGCTAGAGAGAAAGGGGCCAGAATGAGATGTAGACCCAAAGTCACATCCCCGTGGCCTGCTCAGACACACCCAGAGGGTGCTTTCCCAATCTCCCAGGCATCTCTCAAGCCAGCTGAGTTGACAAAAAGATTAACCATCAGAGGGACAAGAGGAACGATTAAGTGGCAAGGCCTGTATGTGTTCATGCACTGTACATGAGACATAGATACACAAATAAAATCCCGAAGGCTGCCCACTTTCAAAACAAAACGGGCTAAACATTCTGTCTTCCCTGTATTCTTTCATGAATTGGCTGCTTCTGACCTCTAAGAAATACTGCAGTTGTTTCAAGAGCCTCCAAGGTATGTTCTCCTCCAAGATTTACATGTTGCTTCTCTGAAAGCACTCGAACCAGTGGGCACTGGTTTTTAAGTTAATGCGTTTAGTGTGAGCATTTTCTCATTTTGTTCTATATGTCTTTGCAAAGAAAATGTTTTCATCACTGTTGGGCTTGCTAACCAATTAACTTGATGCCTAAGGATGTGTTTTTACCATATTTTATCTACATACTGAACATGTCAACATCTCTGTGGACAAGCACACAGCGCCACTATCCTGTGCTAAGGTGTGAGTGTCATGTGCTTTTGTTTACATCCACCCCATTAAACACAGCTCATAGAAAAATGAGCACAGCACTTTCTTTCAATTATGACAAAGCTAAGATTAGAAAAGGATTACAATAGACAGCCCCACACTCGCCTGTCTCATTTTTGCTTCCTTTTGTCCCTCAAGTCCAAGTCTATCGATGATGAACGTCTGTTGGCCTCTTGTTCACCATTTCTGTCTGGTGCTTCCTGTAGTTCTTTCTCCCTTTAAACATGTCTACCACAGCACCACCCTTTCCCGACAAGTGCAGCTGCTGTGAGCATTAAGGGAGGATGCTGCTGGTCAGCAGTGATCCTTCACAGGTTTCCTTACTTAATCCTTACAAAAATTACATGTAAAAGACCTTAAAGTCATGAACTTCAATTTGTCCGCAGGTAGCAACATGCTTATAATTTTTGACCCAACAATTCTACTCTTGGAAGTTTATCCCAAGAATCAAAAAATATGGGCATATGTATAAATATATGCAGGTGTGGGTGGAGATATATATATATATATATATATATATGCATATATAGGTATATAAAATTATCGACAATACCAAGCTTTAAAAGGACCATGATGTCCAGCAATAGGAGACTGGTGATAGAAATTATGATACAACTGAAAGATGTAGTAATGCAAGTCAATGGTCATAAAAATCCTATAGATCAAAGGAAAGAAATAAAACTACACAATATAATATAAACATGAATGTATTTATTTGTGAACATACACACCAAACAGCTAAGAGTGTGTGTTATTAAATGGTAGACTGATTGAAGTTCTTTATTTTTTCTTCTCCTTCATTATCTTTAAATATCAGTGGTATGGTGGCACTTCAGCTTATGAACTTAATTTGTTTTACAATTTCAGGGAAAATGGTTGTTGGTGTTTGTGTGGGGAAGATAGCCATGGTCATGGTTGTCAGCCTCTGTGGAGTTTGAGAACAGAGGCAAAATTTTGCTGAACACTTTGTTTGCAGACGGAATCATTTGCAAACAGAAGCATTTGTGAACTGAGGTATTACTGTGTGTATCTCATAAGATATCTGTATGTGTCATTCCCGAATCTGCTCTCCTCCAAACTAACACTTCATTTCTTTCAGCTCCTGCAATTTGTAGAAATTACAAATTATACATCTATAGTATGTATCACAGAACTCACCATAATGTTATTTTTAATAGGATTTATGTTACTTCTTAAATATAATCCAGAAGTTCCACTCCAAGGTATGTACCCAAGAGAAATAAAAACATATGTTCACATGACAACTTGTACATGTTTGTAGCAGCATTATTAATAACCAAAAGATAGAAATAGCCCACATGTTCATCTGATGAATAAATAGACAAAATGTGGAATCCATACAAAGAAATATGAATCAACCATAAAGGAACAAAGTACAGACATTTGTAAAGCATGAATGAATCATGGAAACATCATGCCAAGTGGAAAAGGCAGTCGTCAGAGACCACACACACCATAAGTCCCTGTTTATCCCAAATGTCCAGAGGAGGCCAGCCCACAGTGACAGAGGCAAACCAGGGCCTGAAGGACTGGAGCTAAAGCGCAGGGCTTCTTTCCAGGTCAGAAAAACTCAAATGACTGTGGTGATGTGTATGTGCATCAGTGAATATACTAAAATCCCCTGAATTGCACATTTTAAATAAGTTGAATGTACGTGAATTTAATCTCAAGACTGTTTTTAAAAAAATGAAGCAGAAGATAGCACTTGTATTACTAGCAGCTTTTTTCCCCTTGGTATCAGGGTTAATTTACCTTTCAAATGGGTTTCTTTGGGGGAAACCACAACACCAGGTGCTGCAGTTGCACAAACATAAAGCAAACACACACCTCTACACATCCCACCGAAGCTCAACACACAGCTGAGTGCTGGGACGTTGTGTGTTCTGTATGTGTCAGTTGAGTATATTTATTTCTGGAGCACTTGGCTTTGAAATTTTAAATCCTTTTCCTCTGCTTAAAATATTCTGTCTGAGGTGTTGGATCTCCACGCGAAGGTAAAACTAAATCATCTCACCTCTGAGACATATGTGGGCCAATATCACGAGTGTGTTCCCTGGACAAGGGAAGTCTATGCACACTGTAGGGGGGACAGCGGTGTTGGCCTGTGAGTGTCCAAGCCGTTAAATGAGCAAGGCTTCCTCCAACAGGAGAGGAGACCGCTTCTCTCTGGCTACCAGGAAACAAACACCAAAATATGAGATGACAGAGATCAGCCATAAAGGAGCCCAGATGTCTCTGCCCCAACAGCAGCATGAGGAGCAGGTGGGAGCTCGGGCTCTTTGTGTCCAGACAGTAAGGGAAACCACTGTCCATAGTGGCGTAATACTCTCCCTCTGCAGGCCTCCCGCTACCCACAAACACTCAACATCTTATGACTCCTCGCAGCCTTGTCCCAGATACGATTTGGGGAAACTAAAAGAGGATTTGTATTTACCTTTGAGCGAAGAGATAGCAGAGTAATATAACCCAGAGAAGCCACTAGAGAGAGCAGACTTGAGATTTCTAGAGATTTAAAGCAAAAGTACGACACAACACAAGAGTTCTCAAAATAACCGAAGGGTGCGTCACGATGCGCAGTCTGCATATTCTAGTCCACATCTATTCTGGAGATTTACAAAAATCTCTTGGATACAGGAATGGGTTTCTTCCCATGATATAAAGGGTGGAATCTGAAGTTGTTATATAATTACCTTATGAAATATTTTGGCACTCTCTTAAAAAGCTAAACATACAAGATGTGATTTAAATGTTGTGAATGTTTAAACTAAAAAATTTATTACAGTTGACACATTGCTATGAATCCCCTCAAAATACTCCTCTTGCTTCAGACACACTCATCTCGTCACTCTTGCCTTTCTGAAGCAGCGATGGAGCCCTCTTTCCTGAGTACCTTTCTGAGGCGTGATCACAGACACAGTGAATGCTGCTGCTGAGCGCCATCCAACAGATAGGCAGCTCATAAAAACACAACAGCGTCCTCACCCACCTTATCCACCAGATCATACCCTGTGATTTCTGGCTGTTCCCCAAAGTCACAACCACCACGAAAGTTCAACATTTTGAATCATTTCAGGACACTGAGGCAGCCGTGACAGCGCAGCTACAGATACAAAAAAGCACTTTCAGGACCACTTCAGAAAGTGGCAAGAACAACGGGAGGAGTGTGTAGCAATGAGGAGTGATCTGAGGGGGACTCACGACAACGTGTCTTCTACTGTAACCAATTTGTCAGCACTCACCGTACTCTTGGATCACACCACACACACTAATCATTTGATCCAGCCATTTGGCT
This sequence comes from Hystrix cristata, assembly GCA_004026905.1. Lineage (NCBI taxonomy): Eukaryota > Metazoa > Chordata > Mammalia > Rodentia > Hystricidae > Hystrix > Hystrix cristata. Next base: position 3,434 of record PVJO010024597.1, on the reverse strand, counting down.
TCTTCCTTCCATAAGAAGAATGCAGATGCGTGTGTCTGGACAGAGCCTCGCACATGAATGAGTGATCACCACAGTGTTATGTGCAGCCTCGCTGGTGTCCGAGCAGGAACTGAATGGGAATTCTGTATGGTGACAACGCAGCAACAACAGGAAACAGCTGTTGGCACAAACAACATGGATGAATCCCAAAATTTAAAAAAACTAGACAAGAAGAAATACACCCATGCTGTCTGTTTGCAGGCGGGGTGGCAAGCAAGGAAGAGTAAGAGCGAAGGGTCACAGAGGGCCTGAGGAGACAGGGAGATAGAGGACGTGTTTCCTCTCTTTCCATGAGGGTCTCAAAACTATAGAATACGTCAAAATAGTGAATTATAAGTTTTCAATGTAAACATTTACTGTACATTTTAAATATACATAGTGTTTGTATATTGAATATAATTCAGATACGAGATAGATAGATAGAAAGATAGAGAGATAGGTGGATAATAGAGAGATAGATGGTAGACAAACACATAGATTAGGACAGAAAGCCAGGCACCCCTACATTTTTGCATGTTTACATTTTGGGTTGATATTTTGAGTCTTTACAAATTAGTTGCCTTCTTTACATCATTAATGAACAATTATCTCTAATTCTTTGGCATTGTTACTTTTAAGTTTAATATTACAGAATTCATCTTTGTAGTTCTATTCTTATGCATACTTCACTTTATTTTTTTTTTTAATTTTATTTTAAACCAAGAACATGTATTGGTACATTCTACATACAATGGTCACATTCATTACATTAATTCTGTACCTATACATGATGTATCTTGGTCATACTTCACTTTAAATGCAAAAACTTTCTCAACAATGGACACAAATATCCAATAACGAACACAAATCTTAATGTCCTTTAATATAAAATTTATTGAGATGTCAAAATATAAAATGTAAAAATATAGAAATGATAGGTTCTGCCTTAATTTATCATGTGAATAATTTCATATCATGCTAACGATTATATCCAAAGTTGCTCCACCTTCATTTGAAGGCTTTGGTTCCTTCTATGAAGAGGTTCTTAATATTTAATGCATCTGTTTCCTGTGTGGTTTCACGCAGCCATTCAGCAAGGACAGGGAACATCCCAGGGAGCAGCATCCTCCTCTTCCTGTATCGCTCTGTCCATTTTGTTCTGATAATTTGCCTTTGTTCGGATTTGTAAATCATCTCTACTGCTTGCCTGCCATGACTCTGTCTTCACCTCAGGTTTTTGTGGGTTTTGTTTCCACATGTTCTCTAGAATTGTGGTTTAACTTGAAGGTTTATCTTGGCTGCACATCAGAGTCACCTATTAAGACACCAATGCCCAGGCCCAATTCAGTAAGGAGATTTTGCATAAACATTTTCAGATGCATCCCAGGCATTTGTGGTGTGAAGCACTGTTGAGAGCCACTGCTCCAGAACGCTTTCTATCTCTGGGCTCCCCAAGCTGACTTGACGTAAGAACCTTAAAGGAGGTAAAGGGCTTGAGCCGGCAGGTTAGGACACTGCCAGGCACCGATCCATGCTGGATCCCCCCCCCCTTCCAGGGAAGACAGCTCCGGGCTCCATCTTTGGACCCAGGCTTGAGTTGGCAGCTCAGGACGCTCCAGGGCGCCGATCCGCACCAGTTCAGTCATGCACCGGCAGGGTGAAACTCAAATAAAGTGGGAAACATCTTGGACAGAAAGCACTGTTGCCTCTCTCTCTCATTAGTGTTTTTTTGTTTGTTTGTTTGTTTGTTTTTCATTTCTCTTCTGATCCAAGCCATCACTATCTGGTAAAGCCAACAATACTCACACCATTAAGGAAAATTTCAGGGACATAAAGGATAAGGAGACATGGGTGAGCTACCAAAGATCTCCCAGAGAGCTGCAGTCTGACAACTGCCCCCAGACTCCACACTTGGAGGCCAAGATCAACATACTACCCAGCACTGACCACTGCAGACTCAGTAGGGCTAATGAGCATAGAATCAGGTTTTGGCCTGCACCCTCCACAGAGTGGTGGCCATCAGAGAAATCTCACTATATGTGTATGTATACATAATATTTGTACATATTGGTTTTGTTTCTCCTTTTATTTTCTCTTTCTCTTATTCATCCTGTTACTTGTCTGATGCATTCTCTTGTCTACCTATTCTTTCTTCTTGTTGTTGTTTTGGTTTTTACTTTTATTGACTCCTGCCTTGCTCATATCTTACCTTCCTCAACTAAATGCTCTAATTTTTCCTTTTCTTTTTGTTTTCTCTTTCCCTTTCATTTTTCATGAGTAAATATTGTCTACAGTCTACATGATTTGAACCACTACTCTCACCTTTCACTCTTCCTAAACTATCTACTCAAGTTTCCCAAAGTATAAGTAACCTCCTATTTTAAATTTTACATCTACTAGAACTTTCTTCATTACCTCTCTATCTTCTCCTATTCCTCATTGTCCCTGCTACAAGCAGGGTAAAAACCACTCTACTAACTAGATACTCACTGCATACAAATTCCTGGTTTATATTGGATTCTGCTTTATAACAGTGTTAACCTTGCTTTTATGGTGAAAGATACAAAGTTAATATTTACCACAGCTGGTCAATTTCATGAATGTAATTGATCCTATTGCTAATGTACTACTGTAACAAGTGTGCCATATATGTTATAACTAGTTGTATTTTCTCATATGGTAATACTGTAATTATCTGAGGTAATAATCATTAACATAATCCAGGGTCTTGAGACAACTACAAAAGCCAAGAATCACATATACCTAGAAGACACTGAATGAATAGAATTCTCCTTAGAAAGCATTGATGTTTGTCTTCAGATAACCTCTCATAATCAAAATATAAAAATCAGCACTGAAACTAAAAGGGAGGAAATACATACAGATACAAAGAAAATGAAAAGACCCAGAAGTAAAATACAACCGCAGACCCCCCAGCTCACACAGAACAAATCCAGAGGACAACAAAATAGAGGAAATTGGAAAACACTCAACCAAACTTTCAGAAATGATAGCAGCAGAAGTTAAAAAACAGATGGATGAAGTTATAGAGAACATCAGATTAGAAATAATTGTCCAAGTTAAGAAAGAGATGACGATCATAATGAAAGACCTGCTTAGTGAATTTAGAGTAGACACAGATTAAAAAAAAGAGGAGCTTAGAAAAGCAATGGAAAACTTCTTAAAAATAATTAAAGACTATGAAAAATCAATACAGCAACTGCAAGATGATGCAAAGAACAACATAAGATGGATCAGAGTTAAGGAAAAAGAAGGCGACAGTGCAAAGGATCTAAAAAGATTATTCACAGACATAATGACAGAAAACTTCCCAAGCATGAGAAGAGAACTTGACATACAGATAAGTGAGGCATATAGAACCCTAATTACCCACCACCAAAATAAATCTACACCAA